>SKCR01042720.1:0-116596 GCA_019454045.1 Zanthoxylum bungeanum
CTGAATACAATATTCATTAAATGGATAAGGATATATGATGTGATATTGTATCAGACCATCCTTTACCATACGGAATAAGCATCTAATGCTTCTGTGATAAAATCTCATAAAGCATTGTTCTAAGTTATTTAGTTAACCGAATATTTTTCTTAATGTTTATCTTCTTATCAATGACACTACTAGTCATATTAAAATATGTAACAACTGTTTATATAGAACAAGTAACTATCCAATAGTCACAAGTTCTGATATCAAATATCAAAACAATCATTAAAAACTATTTTAAAAAAACTAGATGGGAGATCTGGTATCCAATACCTACAGTTGTCGTATTATGAGAATCGATATTCTCTATACACAACTATACACATCTCCTTTCTTTAGCTTTATAATTTGCCTTCAATTATTCACAACAATTGCAAATAATTGATTAGCAAACTGTGTCAAACACGTGACTTCTAAAAGTCACTAAAGCCAAGAAACATCATTATAAGATAAATAAATGCCTAATGGGGTTTTCTTAATGCCAGTCAAGAATCTCGAGACATGAACTAATTCATGTCAATTCTTACCGCACAAGAAACTATCCTCTCTAGACAATTATATCCTAAAAAAGATTTCTATTTAGATTACTTATCGTGACTTAGTAACTAAGTCAGTAACCATTAGGGGTGAGCAAAACTGGTTTTGGTTCCGGTTCCCTATTTAATTGGGTAGGTTTCGGTTCCACTTAGTTAGGAACCGATTTTTTTCGGGTACCCTATTATTCGGTTCCAATTCGGTTCCGGTCCGGTTCCGAATTACCCTAAGAGATCATGTGATGTATATTCTATAGTACTACTGGTTGGCAGATCCTGGTGGTATTTACAGTACTGTTCGTAGTGGCTACAAATCACTGACTTCCATGGATCATGATCCATTTACTAATATCTAGCGTCGTGTATGGAAGCCTGGTAAAGTTAAGAATCTTCTCCAGTGAGTGTGAGCTGCTGCGAATGTATTACCTACAACTGATAACCTTCCAAAGCACACAGTTGATGTTTCACCTCGTTATTCTATCTGTCATGCACATAATATATAAGACAATACTTTATTCTTAGACAATGCCAGGCACTGATAACCTTCCAAAGCGAAGAGTTGATGTTTCACCTCTTAAACTTTGCTAGTCATTTGTTGCATTGTTTGTTTATTGATCCTGGTAATAATGACTTGGCTCATGGGGATGTGTATGTGTGTTGGGAGAAGCCTAAGAGAAACTGGTGAAAGTGTAATGTTGACGTTGCTGTCTTCTCTTTTCACAACTTAAATTAAATGATCAGACATCATGAGAGAGCATTTAGAGAATAGACAAGAAAACCTTTGAAAATCAGTTCCATGGTCCGGTTCCGGTTCCGATTATTGTGGAACCGGAACCGGACCGGTTAAAAATAAGTTCCATCATGTGGAACCAGAATTGGACCGGTTACAACCGGTTCCGGTTCCAAGCTCGGATTTCCGGTCTGGTTCCAACTGGTTCCGGGTAGACCTGGAACCGGTGCTCACCCCTAGTAACCATCTTGATTTTCAAGAAAATCGAAACAAAAGTTCCAGATGGCTTTGACTAATCTAACAATATCCAAGTCTAGTAACATTCTAGAACCTATCCTAGAAATACGCAACCATAAGTAAAGTCAGAAAACATATTCAAATAATATGCATGCAGTGGATTAGAAGTATAATTATATTAACAATATAGAATAAAGAAAAACAAAAGCAGCATTTTTCATAATATTACACACTGCCTTAATTATGGATTTTTAACCCAGCAGTGTCTCCCACTACTTTACGTAATACCGTAATTCCCAACGGAAAATGAGAATTCAATAACTAAATCGAATTCCATAGTGAGAAGTGGACCCCATGAATATATTCGACTCACAGCTTTGGCACGATCCCGCCTACATATATTCATTAGGTAGACAACTCATTGTCAATCACACTCATTATGACTCCTGATTTTGGTCCTGACCATTTCTCGTTATGACAGCTTTGGCACGTTCACAATGAGGCGTATCAAGGCTTCATTTGCCAATGAAAAACTCAAGCTACCGATGTTGTCCCGACAGCTTTGCCACATTCAGGATTTCCACTTTCACTTGAATTTATCTAGTATCAAATATACATCCAGCATGGATAAAATTCTAACAACTACACCCTCACTGCTTTAGCACTTTCTCGGATGCAGCCATAGAAAGAGACCCATAAACTGTATTGACAAGACGGACCAAGAAACATGCATCATATCACTTTACTGCCTTATTTAAGCGGAGATATTCCTCATGAAAGCTTTACTCTATATCAAATACATAGTTAAATCTAGATCAACTTCTAAACAGTTTAATTTTACCTTAGAAAACATAACTTAACTTAACCATTAAATTTTCGTTACGTTTCCTGTTAGCGTAATAGAACCGAAAAGTCAAGAAATATCTAAATTACATGCATGTGCAAACATCAAAATTGGATT
Source organism: Zanthoxylum bungeanum (assembly GCA_019454045.1). Classification (NCBI taxonomy): domain Eukaryota; kingdom Viridiplantae; phylum Streptophyta; class Magnoliopsida; order Sapindales; family Rutaceae; genus Zanthoxylum; species Zanthoxylum bungeanum. The sequence goes on from SKCR01042720.1 coordinate 2,507, forward strand.
ATATATCATATATCAAGCATGACTATTGTAATGGATGAAGGATCAGACCTGCTCTGATACCATTTTTATTGGGGTTTTGACCGGGCGCAGCGGAAGCTCGCGGTTCGGGTGAAATCATAATTTTAAAACTTTTAAAATTATCGAATAAATTAGTCAATATCCAATATGAATAATTCATTCATATTTCACCTAAACATATTTATTCGATATCAAATAATGACATAAATAGGTAAAAAAAACATCGCGAAACGTTTACAAAACGTTTTTCCGTAAAATGACATAAAACACATTTTTGACCAAACCGACTATCCAATGCACATGAGGGCTGCCCAGATCAGCCCCAACAGTACTAGGGCAGTTCATGGGCTTCCCGAACAGTGACAAATTCACTATTTGGGCAGCCGTCACCCGCTTGGCTCAAAAGTCACATAGTAACGCCGTTTTTCGCCGTTTACGCATATTTCAACTTTGAAACAATTTGCGGCAATTGTTCCAACACCCAAAACACATCCAATACATTTATATGACATAAGTTTCATCACCATAAAAACAGTTTTTCCAGATCTGATCCAGAAAGCAAAAATATCAATTTTTCATGCTTTAATCAATTTTGTTAACATTAATCAAATTAATCACAACACCAATCCAAGCCACCACTAATGAAGCACCCATAAACAATTCTAGGCATTACAAAAGTGGTCATAACACTCTGGAATGGCAACATATCATCAAATGATCAAATTGAACAAATATTACAATAATATCTTTCAATACTACTTCACACATGCACCAAGCCTTCAAATTCATCCTTCAAATCAAAAGCCCCAATTTATAAGAAAGTAGAAAACCCTAGAACAATTCTAGATATTCAAGAACAAGAAACAAACTTTCTCAGCTTAGGGATATTGAAGATTACCTTTGAATCTCCTTGTTTCCTTAAGTTTTTTCTTGATTTTCTTCACTTTCTTCCTAGTTTCATCAAACTAAATTTGAGAGCTTTTTCTAGGGTGGTATTCAGCCAAGGCTTGAAGAATGAACGAGAAAACAAAATTTTCTAACTTAATAACTGTAGGACACAGATTTTGGACGACGCTGTTCCGGGCTCGCGGCCCAGTTGGGAGTACGGAGTAGCCCGCGGGGGACTAAACTGGAGAAATAACATGGAGTCGCCACCCAGTGTGAACCGGAAAAATGATTTAAGGCCGTACTCACCCCTCGCAAGGGAAGACCTCAAACCGTTGGGTTCAGAATGGTCCCTTACTTATGCCACTTGTAATGATATGATTTGTGCAATAATTTAATCGAATCTAGCAACATATATTTCCAAGGGTATTCTATTTCTAAGTTCACATGCATAGAAACAAAGCTTGTATCTACGTTTGCATATAACCTATTTGCATATAACCTATGCCTAAGCTTGCATGTATAAAGGTAGATTGAAATAACGATAAAACATAATTTCACAAACGCATTACATTGATGATCATGGAAACGCAAATGGACAATGATTGTACAAGCATGCATATTAAAGAGAGGCGATTAAACACATGGTGTAAAGAGATAATTAAAGAGGTAATTAAGCGTTAAAATAAACGTGCCATGATGCGATGCAAAAGAAGATAGACAATAAAGATGAAAGAAACGAGATGCGATATATGCCCACATCTATATAGGACTTCAAGTGTCCGATTAAACATATCTCACGTTCAATCGAACGTACTTTGTCCGGCGCGGCAAAACGTTGTGGCAAAGGTAGCCCTTAGGCTTTTTATCCCTTAAAATGGAGGACCTTTAATCCAACTTGATTTGCCCATGCCCAATGCAATATGATACATGCTTATGCAAGGAGATGTCATACATAAAACAAATAACGGAATAATAAAAGGCGCGGCAAAGTATTATCGTAAAGGTAGCCTTTTTAGACTTTTCTTTTCTCAAATAGAGAACCTTTAGACCAACATACTAAGCCCATGCGCATCACATTACAATGCATATAAAATAAAGACAACAATATAGGACTTTGTGTGCCCGATTGAACTCATTCCCATTCAATCGAGTATACCTCGTCTGGCGCGGCAAAACATCATGGTAAAGGTAGCCTTTAGGCATTTTCCCTCGAATAGAGGACCTTTAATCCACCCTAGTTAGCCCCATGCGCACTAGAATGCAATACATGCGTAAATAGAGCAACGATATACAAAAGGTCAATGACATAACAAAAGGCGCGGTAAAACATCGTGGTAAATGTAGCCTTTAGGCATTTTCCCTCGAATAGATGACCTTTAATCCACCCTAGTTAGCCCATGCGCATTATATTACTATGCATACAAATGAATAAGACAATGATGTGGAACTCCGTATGTCCGATTAAACATATCTCACATTCAATCAAACATACTTCATCCGGCGCGGCAAAACATCGTGGTAAATGTAGCCTTTAGGCATTTTCCCTCGAATAGATGACCTTTAATCCACCCTAGTTAGCCCATGCGCACTGCATCATCAATACACAAACAAATAACGTACATAAATTAAATGGCGGAATGATAAAAATGCGAATAATAAACAAACAATATACAAAAGCAAAGTGAAACATATGCCGTTTGCTCAAGTGATACGTGAAGTTGTTTCCCAAGTACAGACCGCACTACCGTCCATTCGGATTTGGCTACGGAATTTACGTCTAGGTTTCCATCCTATATACCACAAGAGACGACACATTTTCCCATCCATTCAAAGGCCACAACATGCAGCCACAAACGACTCTCATGCGAAGAAAATAAATAAAACAATTAAAAGATGAATAAAAATAAATACGAAAAGTGCCCTCAGGTCTAACCTTTTAAAGGGTGGATGCTCCGCAACTCCTCTGGTTCACTGGTTCAACGTTTTCCCTCGATGTTTCGCTGTTTGGGCCTCTTTTTTCACTCCATTTCGCTGCTGTTTAGCTGCTGTTTTTTAGTCAATGTTTTGTGGTAAAAGGCTACTATTTTTACGGTAAAAGGCCTGCTGTTTTTGGGGGGTTTTTGGCTACTGTTTTTGGGCAGTTCAAGGGGGTTATTTTCGGCAGTTTGTGTAACATCCCGTCTAGACCAGGATGCTACCGGCAGGAGACAGGCTAATCCAACCTCCATAAGCCTCTTATTCTAACGAAATTTCGGCATGATGTGTTCGTAACATCATGCAACCTGGCTTATAGCCAGCTCCAAAAGACAATCTAGTCAAACAACTCAATACATACTCAATCATCAACAAGGCCTCAGGCCTGAACTCAACGAACATAGATGCAAAAACTTGGCCTCCGGCCAGAACTCATATGAAAATACACTAATACATAACCATTACTTATAAATTACAAATGCAAAATAACAATGCCAGGGGCCGTGAGGACCCATAACTCAACCTAGGACTCAACACTCTCTGTTGACTGCAGATTGGGGGCGATCCACCGTCTTCAAAGTCTTCACTAAACTTCTGCTACTGACCTGCAAAACTACAACTGAAAAAGGTGTGAGTCATATTGACTCAGTAAGTAATCATGCAAACATCAACAAATCTAATTTAACTTTATAACTTATACCCGTTTATTTTCGTGTTACTTGCTATTAGTCTTTTCATCTGAACATACACCTATATATATTAACTCATATTAAATCCATATAACTCATCAAATTCTACTTCACAAACTAACAAGTTAAGATCCATTTCACTTTTTCTGTGCTATTCTGATTCTTCCCTTACCTTTTTTGTATACTCCGAGCTAATTCTAGATCTGACATTTATGATAGCTTTCTTTCTTTTATTATCTTGAAATATCATCAAGTCGGATAATTAAAACTTATTTCTGTTAACTATCTAATCCACTACCACTATCCATGGTTACATGCATGTATTATCATTTCATCATTACTAGCATCCTTACCGTATGTTCTTTCTAAATAAGCAAACAACTCATACAACCATCCTTGATATACATGCACTAAAATAAGATCATGCTAATATTTATTCGTACCTCTCAAAGTGCTAACTCTATATGAATCTGCAAATGCACACAGTTAACCATATACTCATGAATATGAAATCATATAATCATGCATTAATAACATCTATATGCATCTCAAATGGTTTTCTAGGATATATGAATTCGTATGCATGTCTTATAAACTGTACTTTACTTGAACATACTATGCTTTTGAAAAATGTTTTCTGAAAACCCTTTTTGAAGAACCATTTTTCTAAAAGTCTCTTTCTAAAACTCATTGCTGAAAACTTTACTTTACTTTCTTTTTTCTGGAAAACCTCTTTCTCAAAACTCTGTTTCTAAAAACTTTATCTTTCTAAAAACTGTCTTTAAAATAACGGTTTATGAAAACTCTTATTTAAAGCCTAATTTCTGAAGTTTGAATCTTGAAAATCTGAAAACTTTATACAGAAGATCTGAAAACTAAAAACTGAAATTACTTGATGCCAAGACAACAGCTCAACTGTGGCATCTCTGAAAACTGAAAATCGAAATCTGAAAAACTGTTCCTGAAAACCATGTACTGAAAATCTAAAAACTGAAAACTGCTCTGCACCCAGGACCATCACTCAACTGGGTGTACTCGATGCCCAGGACCATAACTCAACTGCGGCATCTCTGAGGCTGGTGGTGCCCTACGTCCAGGACAAATACTCAACTGCAACGTAGAGCTCTACACCCAGGACCATAACTCAACTGCAGTGTAGCCACCACTAGGGACCAGGTACACGATCCTAAGCCACCATCATGGCCCTACATGTGCACATGTTCTCTGTATCCGTCAATTTCAATTGTATCTCAAGTTACATATTGGGGTGAGGTTTTACCTCATGCCCCGAAAACATAAAACTGTGGATAACCTTTTAAAACATGAGTCGAATCTCAAAACTGTAAGAAACTTTTCTGAAATACTTTTCTTTCAAAAACATCTTCAACTTTTCTTTTAAACACTTTAATCTCAAAAACATAACTAACTGAAACTCAATCTCTGAAAACCTTAACACACACACATGCACATGCATATATGTCTTTCTCATGCTTCTTTCTACTCTAGCCATGATCATAATTAAATATCATACATGTACATACATTTAATCATGTATATTTATAACAATCTAAGATTATTCAAATACATGCATTTCACTTAAGCAAACACGAAACTTATCTAACATGCTTAAATTCATCACATACATACTATCAATACTGTATTATCCACATTGGCATATTTAACTCACTCCCAAAACTAATGCACACACACATACACGTACTTACCATAAAACAGCTTACTTATTACTTCATGCAACTCACCTTATGTTTTATGCTTTGCTCACACCCAAACATACTTAATTACATAGATTAAAATACTCGTAACTCATATACTTACATATTAGATATATGCTTATGTTCTTGATTTTGTACCCCTCTATACGCATCAGTGCTTATCTATTAATTTCTTTACAATTTTATCATTCTTTTAAACTTTAATCCCATTCCCTAGGGTGAAGTTTCTACAACCCCCATACCCAAGTCTCAATATATATATATATTCTTAAATATAACATCATTCATATGCTCTACCTATCTATAAAAATGCATATACTAGTGTATATCTAATTATGTGCCTCTTTATTTCTATGAACTCATACTTGTCTTTACTTATATATATACATATATATATATACACTTGTAACTGCTTGTCTACATCTACATAAGTATACCGATACACTTACTCACTTCTTCTACGTTCTTCTCTATATACATATAGGTTTCATACTTATAGATATATACAACTTTGTTATATTACTGATTTCGAGTAACACTAAACTTCTTAAGTAATCAAAGTATGAGTTACTTACCTGACTAAGCGAATGCCCACGATCCGGGTCCGATCTGTCAAACAAGTAACAAAGCAAGATTAGTACCGCTATTTGCGAAACTTCCAACTTATCTAAAACAACTACGGGTTTCCCCGGAACACCCGAATCATCTCTGATACTACGGTCTAAGCTTCATTACTCTAATACATGCTTACATGCTATTCTAAATTAGCTAGATAGGTCAAATTCTCATTTTACGCGTGTGTGGCAAAACTTGCGGAAAAGTTTCCGCAAACGCTATGGAAGGGTCTCGAACCCTCCGAACTAATCCGGAATTACTCAATTATCCTCGAAATGTCATATTGACATCATAATTATGTTTACGATCATCTACGCTCAATCGCGCGAGAAACTCTGTTTTACCGGAATCTCGCTTATTCTACCGGATCGATCATATCTCATCCGATTCTTCCCGGATTCTACCACATTTATTGTTTTAACATATTAAAACATATCCAATTCATATAAAAGCAATTCGCTAAACTACGGAACTACCGGAAACATCCGAATATAAATCGATACACTTTGAAATATCAAATTTTGAACGGAAAGTCGTACCGAAATTCTGAGGCCACATTCGGACTCCCAACGGCCATACGAATGCGTTGGTGTCGACGGAATTCCGATCGGAGCTAATTTCCGTCGTGGGTTTACTGTTCACCGCGGCTTTCTTCCTCGTTTCGCGTGCAACCGGCCGTTGTTCGACGAAATCAACCCCGCACACTCGTAGTACTCGTCGAGGGCTTCGATTTGGTAGGTGGCTCGGGCCGTGAAATGAACCGACGAGCCAAATCCGTCGAAACCCACGTCGCGCCCTTTCCCCTTCGATTCCCGCCGTTCGCCGGTGATTCAGAGTCGCCGCCGGCCACCCACAGACGCACGGTGGCCGGGCAAGCTTTATTCTCGACCGTCGCACAGGCCGGCTGTGGCCGGAAAGTGGCCGGCTCGACCAAGGGTTCTCCAAACGAAAATATGGGTCGGGTGGAGGAAGTGATTAACTTTGGCAATTTTTTTGATTTCTTAAAACTACTAGGCTTTATATACTAGGCTGGAAAATATCAATTTAGTCCCCATGAATTTACTGATCAGCCCTTATTCTGGAACCTTCTAGAATATCACAATTTCGGAGCTCTTCTGATACGATTCTCGAAAAGTGTTCAACACGAAAGTTGTTCGTCTCGGAAAAACGAGTCTAATGGTTCAAGAACCAACTCAATCGGAGTTGTTTTGCTCTTTTCGTGACCAAAACCGCAAATTTTACGCGTTTTACGAAAATCGCGCAATCTGACTTTTAATCCCAAGCATTTTCCAACGCGACGATTATTCATAATATAATATTCCAGCTCATATAACATCACTTAAACTCTTATTCATCATCATCATCATGCTCCGAGACTAAAACATCTGTCCGGGAATCTTTTAGAACAATCCCGAAAATCTGGGATGTTACAGTTTGTGGGACTGTTTTTGTGTTGATTATTCTCGGTGTGGATAAAGGCTATGTAGACTGGTGGCTTACGTTTGTTTTTGTGGGATGGCGTGGCTGTCTAAGGGTTTTTGGCCTGTGCGCTAGGTGTCCATTTGCGTGAGGGTTTTGAGGTGGCTTGAGGGGCAGGTGGCGTGAGGCTTGAGCAGTGTGGCGTTGAGTGTTAAAGGTTGATGAGTGGAATGAAAGCTATGCGCTTAGTTGTGTCTTTTTTGCGTTTTTGTGGCTTGAGGGTTCACGTGGAGGGTTGCTAGGTGTTAACGTGTTTGTGCGTTGTAGATGGCGTTGAATGGAAAAGATAGGGTTATTGTGCGTTGATTTGCTAGGTCAGGGTGGGGGCTGCTTGTTGAAGGTTCATGCGTAAGGTGTATGGTTGTGTGTTTTAGTTATGTCTTTGTGGGATGGCCGAGAGTGAGGCAAGGTTAGGGTCGTGAGTGGCGTGCAGTTTTTTTTTTTGAGAAGCTGAGAGCTGAGGAGAGAGCTAGGGCGTGTGATTAGGGTTTATTTGATGAGGGAGAGTGGTGTGTGGCCCCTTTTTGTTTAGGTTTTATTATTTCACGTTAGTGAGAGTGAAGGGCGAGAGAGAAGAGTGATAATGCTTAGGGTTTTCTTTGTTATTTGTTTGGCCGAGAGAGTGGAGTCCATGAGCTAGGGTTTGCTTGTGTTTTTATAGAGAGAGAGAGAGGGGCGTGTGAGGCTATTATGGTTTTTCTTTGTGCATGGGATTTTAAATAAGGAAATAAATCATGCAAATTAGGGATGGATTTGATTATTTATTTAAAAAGTAAAGGATAATTGTAATTTTGGTGGGGAATTTCTTTAAATTAGGTGAGTGATTTATTTAAATTAGGAAGTGATTTATTTAATTTAGGAATTTAATTTAATTAGATTTTAATTTAATTTCTATTTAATTGGTTTTAATTTAATTTAATTAATTTAATTTGGTTTTAATTTGTGACATGTTTTGATTATTTCTTGGATTGGGCTTGGGTGAGATGGGCTTTGGATGGGTGCGGGGGTTTTGGTTTTGGGCTAGGTGAATTTTAAAACGGAGGTCCAACAAACGACCCAAGGCTAAGCTAGCGAATAAAATCCAACAAAATACTGATTTCCGACTTTTCCCTTCCGAGGTCCGTTTCCCGCGGCTTCAACGATTTAAAAGGTAGTGTCTCCGTGTGAGACTCATCATCGGGACTTATATGCAAAAATGCAGTGCCTACAATAACAAGCCAAAACCGACCTTGGAGGGGCAATTTTGTCATTTTTACAATTTAATATAATTAAATATAGATAAGCTTTAAGTTTGACAAATCAAATTTGCACACTTAAAGCTTAATAAAATCATGCCACATGTAACCAATAATAAGTAAACATTTTTCATAACAATTTTGAAAAAGGAATATCATTTAATTATTCAAATATTTAACATTTAAATATCTAAACAATTAATTAATGTAATTATTTATATATGTATTTATTTACATTAAATAAAAAATACATATATTAATGGCATGTGTGAAAGTCTCATTTGACAATTAATTAATATGTATCAAATCAAATTTTATATCAAATACAAATACACATTAATTATCAATTGACCAAAATGCCCATAACGCATGTATTTTCGTTTAACCGTTTAAACGACTCGAATTCACTCATTTAATTCGGTGAAGTATTATGAATAATCTGTATTATTTATAATGTGTTGCCCAAGTGCTCAATGAGTACACTTCATATTGTGGGTCTCTCTAAGTTTAGATTTATCCGTCACGGAATCCAATTTCGTGTCCATAATTCACTCACTCATGAATTATGACGACCACGGATAATCTCGCTAAACTATGCAAGTTGAGGTCATTGCATATGTATAATCCCTCCGTCACAGGCTATCGATATTATACTTGGGATATAGATAAGAACGTCAAATCATTGTGGTATAATATAATCGACTTTCATATTTATGATCTCTAAATAACACTCGGAACTCGCTTCCAAAGTTATACCACGGCCATGGATTTACTAGATCACAAACACGTGTAGGATACCAATGCCCTATACACATAACAGACAGATTCTATCTTGATACGCACTAGATATCATGAGCATCAGTCCACACCCAACGAACAGGCGGAGGTTTGATCTAAATAGATCGGTGACGTGACTGCCATCAAAGTGTGGAGTATCACTCATATATCCACTGTGGTATCTCAAGTCGAAGGACCACTATGCTCACTCAACTCGAGAAGATTCCTATTGACGTTGGTGTACCATCTATTAGGAAATCTTCAGTGAGTCGTTCAGTGTTTATCAAATAAACACCTACATGTCTATACGAGTCTCCCGAGACTAATGGTTCATTGGGATAAACCATCGGACCAAGTCACGATATACGACATGTACTGGTCTCAGCGAATTTTACTAACCGACCCGTGTTAGTAAATCTTGACCAGGAACTTTATTTAAGAATATACAACTTATAGTGACGTTTCCCAATGTCAATTACAAATTATGTTGTAACTGTGCACTACATTGTAAATCCTAGGGTCTTTTTCTAATATACACATATCACTAAATCAGATTTAGTTTCAATCTAATCATAATTAGATATCTAATCGTAATTAGATCAAATATGTATATAAAAGACAAGAGGTGCTACAATTAAATAAGTAATATTATGTAAAAATGCATTGATCATATTCATAAATCGGACATAAATACGATCGGGATTGGCGCTCTATTAGTCCTTTTATTCTGGCCATAGAACTTTCTGTTCTCAGCTTCTTCCTCCTCAATATCCATAACAGTCTCCCTTAATTGTCGAAAATCGCCAATCATAGAGGTCGTCCTCCTCAGCTTGTTATAAATAGAGGGCTTGGTGCCCTTAATGATCATCTTGATACTGGTCCTTCTCCGAGGGCCGAGTCTGCCTTTTCAAGAGCTGGCTTCTCCAGCGATCTATATAATCCTTGAAGCTCTCCTCCGTCTTCTGCTTGGTATTCTCCAAGTCACGGAGCGACAAGTCAATCTCCAAGTCTGTGACATACTGATTCAGAAAGGCTTCTGCTAATGCCCTCCAATCATCCTTGACCTTTCTCTCCAGGCTGTGATACCATACCACGGGTGCCCTCTCTAGTGACATCCTGAACATCTTCTGAACCTGACGCTTTGACAGACCCACTGAACTCATCACAGAAACATACTGTCGGAGATGGACCCTCGGATCCCCGTTCCCGTTGAACTTGGCTATGTCGGGCATCTTGAACTGTGAAGGCAGCTGCTCTTGAAAGTCATTGCATCGTAGTCTAGCAAATCCTCATATTTACCCTTCAGCTTGCGGGTAACTGACTCTATCTGATCCCTGAGTTTCTGCAATTCTTCCTGAGACCCGGCTACCTTCCCCATGGTATACTCTGCCATGTCATCATCGAAAGCGGAGATCTCATCACTCACCCTATTCAGAGGCTCTTCATGCCTGACATTCTCATTGTTTTCTATTCCTCCTGCGCGGGGCACTGCCAAACTGGCCACGGTGGTGGCTAAAGCTTGTAACTGTTCAGTAATCTTAGTGAGATTGGTCTATAATTGATCCATGCGGGAAGTCTCATTATCTGACTCACTCATGTTTGCTAACTGTTTTTTAATGAGCCTTCCTTTTTCTCTAACCCAATGCGGATAGCAGACTCATGCTTCTGGCATACTTGGATAGTATTTGGATTTTCTAAGCCCATCAAGGTTTTCATACAAGTTGGCCCATTATCATTTTAAAGTATTCAATCACATTATTGCGAGGTGAAAACTTATCCCAGTTGCAAAAGGCCCAATGGGTTTACACTTTCTAATAACATGGCTAAACAACCTCAAATGATAGGGGGCCCAAACACAAAGTGGCCCATCGGCATTTTAGAAGCTTTTGGCCCAATTGTCATAAGACACAAACTCGTCCCAGTTTAAATGGCCCAACAAGTTCACATCTCATGACAAGAAGTCCAACTGAATCCAAATGATGATGGTCCCAAACACAAGCATAAACGGGTGGCTTCTATAGGTCATGCAACTATGGTTCATATGCAGGTTTTACAAGGGTATGGATAAAGGCTCGCGCCGGTGAAGGATTGCCCACGACTAGGTTTCACCATTCAATGTGACAAGAAACCCACTTGGATTCGAAATCCAAGCAAACCCCAAGCAACGAACAGAACCCCAAGAACCGCGAATTTGATTTTGTAGAAACAAAACCCTTCCAAGGCCACAAAGAAGACCCATAAAGAACTTGCCCTTGAGAACCTTTAAGATGAAACCTTGTAGTGTTTTGCTAGCGATGGAGACGGCACTAAGTTTGCCAAAACTTAGATAAGTCGATTCAAACATGAAAAGGGGAATCCCTCTCTTACAATTATTCGGCCATAGCCAAAGCTTTAAGCTTTTGTGTTTACAAATTTCGTTGATTAAATTCAAAATGAAAAAGAAAGAAAGCTTAAATAGTGTTACAAAGAGAAACCCTAAAGGCATAAAGACAACAATGCCCCTAAAGGCTAAATTACAAAAATACCAAAGTCTTCAAGTCTTCAAAGGCCTGTGAAGCTTCATTCAAAAACTGATTTGGGCCAAGTGAAGTGGCTTTGGGCCCTCTCTATTGAAGCCCACATGCATCTCTATTTGTTTGTTGCAATCGGCCAGAAAACTCTGAACTAATCCCGCCATTGCTTCTCTGAGTCTTTTGGTCCCCTGCCTCGTAATTGGCCCTTCTAGTACTTGTAATGGGTCTTTTGCTTTATTGTCGGCCTGGGTCATGTCACAAGGGTTCAAGCGACCAAGTGAGTGCACCTTTTTTATACCTTAAGGTATGTGCCAACGAGTGATGGTACCATATAATGATCTGCCGCTTCGAGCGAAAACGACCTCACGATACATGCATAACTGTCAAATGGATTCCTCTATTGAAAATTCCCCAGAGGGAGGGTGGAGCGAAATCTCTTAAATACCCTTACCTTTTAGGCCCTTATCGCCTTGGTGACAGGAATAAACAACAGATCCTCCAAATTAGTCCATCGCTTTAAATATACTTTAAGGTAAGCTTCGAGTAAATGATTATCTAGATATCTTCACAGCTTTTCCTTTTGGCTATAAAAAGGTAGTGAGTGAAGGAAGACACCAAATCATTATCTAACTCTAATAATACCTTTGGTTAAATCAACTTTAGACAAGGTTAACTAAAGTAAAAATCACAAACATTACAAGACATTATTTCGAGGCTGATTCTCTATCCCCAGTGGAGTCGCCAGACTGTAGAACACAGAAATCAGCGACGCTGTCCGGGCTCGCGACCCGGTCGGAAGTACGGAGTAGCCCGCGGGGGACTAAACCGGAGAAATAAAATGGAGTCGCCACCCAGTGTGAACTGGGAAATGATTTAAGGCCGCACTCACCCCTCGCAAGGGAAGACCTCAAACTGTTGGGTTCAGAATGGTCCCTTACTTATGTCAATTGTAATGAACGGATTTATGCAATAGTACAACCAAGTCTTATGCAACATACACATGCAAGATAAATTAATCAACATCTAAGTTTACACATATAGAAGTAAATGAAATAAAAGTGAGCACACGATCTCATGAACATATCAAATATATAAATGCGGAAATATAAATAAATAATAATTGTAAAAGCATAAATATTAAAGAGAGATAATTAAGTTCCTAATACAAAAGAAATAACCAAAGAGGCAAGCATGCATGGAAGTAAACGTGAAGTGATGCGACATAGAAAAGAGATGAGTAATAAGGATAAAAGAAAAGAGGTGCGACCAGGAGACTTGGCCGACATCTATATAGGACCTTGTATGCCCGATTGAACGCATTTCACATCCAACCAGGCATATCTCATCCGGTGCGGCAAAATATCGTGGTAAAAGGTAGCCTTTTAGGCTTTTTTATCCCTCAAATAGAAGACCTTTGAACCGATGTAATAAGCCCATGCGCATTACATAAATAAATAAAGCTATAACTAACAGAAAGTAAATGACGTAAGAATAAGAGAGATGCGACCAAGGCCGACATCTATATGGGACCTCCTATGCCCGACTGAACATATTTCACAGTCAATCGAACATACCTCGTCCGGCGCGGCAAAACATCATGGAAAAGGTAGCCTTTTTACGTTTCCCTCGAATGGAGGACCTTTAACCCATGTGATTAGCCCATGCGCACTAGATAGCAATGCATGCGTAAACAAAGTAATAATATGCAAATGGTAAATACGGACTAATGAAAAGGCGCGGCAAAATATTATGGTAAAGGTAGCCTTTTAGGCTTTTTCTCCCTCAGGTAGGGGATCTTTAAACCAACGTGATTAGCCCATGCGCATCAAGTAACAATGCATAGAAAATAAATAAAGCAATAATATGGGACCTCATATACCCGATTGAATATATCTCACGTTCAATCAAACGTACTTCATCCGGCGCGGCAAAACATCGTGGTAAAGGTAGCCTTTAGGCATTTCCCTCAAATAGAGGACCTTTACCCCGTATGATTAGCCCATGCGCATCCAGATTAACAATGCATGAACAAAGAAACAATATATGGAAAATAAATAGCTGAACAATAAACACAAAATTAAATACCAAAATGTAACACGTGATTGATAGTTTCTCAAGCGGTACGTGGAGTTGTATCCCAAGTACAAACCGCACTACCGTCCATTCGGATTCGGCTACGGAATTTACGTCTGGGTTTCCATCCGATATACCGCAAGGGATAACACTCAATCATCAACCCAACACAAATGAAACCATACATAAAACACAACGATGCATGCGAATGATCGATAAAGAATAACTGAAAAGATAAATAATAAAAGGGGGGCCCTCAGTCTTACCTTTTAAGATGCTCCTCGGAAGTGTGTTACGTCATCGTTGGAAGGGTTAATGCTCCGTTATTTTTCTGGTTCGCTGCTGTTTTGGACTGCTATTTTCTCTGTTTTTACTGCTGTTTTGGTCGCTATTTCTGCGGTTGTTTTCTCTATTTTTGCTGCTATTTTCTGCGGTTTTGGCTTACTATTTTGAGGTGTTTTATGGACTATTTCAGGGTGTTTGAGGGACTGCTTTAGGGGCTGATTATTGGACTGATTTGGGGTGTTTATGGGACTATTTTTTGTGGCAGATTTTCAGTAAGGGGGTGCTGTTGGCTATCACGTGTCCAAGTCACGATGCTCATTGTAAGGTTTATTATTTTATATCGGTCAAAGCTTTGTTTATTGTTTTGCGTGTCGGTGGTGATAGGGGACATGTGCATGCGTTGGTTTTGTGCTCACTGTTTGTTTCACGTGGTTGTTTGGTTTAATTGTTGTTTCTTAGCTGGTCGGTGGGGCTGCTTTTGTTTATTTCTTTTTGTTGGTCGGTGAGTGAGTGGTGCACGTGGCACTGTTTTGTGTGTGTTTGTCGGTGGGTTCTTTGTGAATTGTCTCTACGTGGCTGTGTGTGAGTGTAACTGCCGAGTGCTGTGTGTGTTTTTTGTGAATGGTCAAGGGACGTGTAAGAAGTGCTGGTGGTTGCCGAATGAGAGAAAGAGATGGGAGTGAGGCGAGAGAGAAGCTATTAGGGTTTTTGTCTTTGATTCCGTGAGTTTATCAAAGTGGCCTGTGTTCTACATGTTGGAGGGTTGTCGTGAGCTAGGGTTTTGTAGAGAGAGGGAAGAGATAGATATAGAGAGAGATTCTAGGGTTTTTTTTTTTATTTTTTTGTGAAGTTTCCATGAGTAGTGAGAGGATTAGGAGGAAAAGGAAGGAGGTTTAGGGTTTGGTTTTGTCCTATTTTTATAATGGTGAGCTTAGGGTTTCCTTATTTGTATATGGCTTAAAAAAGGGAACAAATCAATCAATTATGGGTGTGTTTTAATTAAGTTATTTAGGGAAATAAATTTGTGAAGGTGGGGAATATATTTAATTTGGGAGGTGATTTATTTAATTTAGGAATGAGATTTAATTTAAATTAGGAATGAGATTTATTTTGATTTGATTGGTTTTAATTTAATTTTTGACATGTGTTAAATATGATTTAATTATTTTTGGATTGGGCTTTGGGCGAAATGGCTTTGGATGGGTTGCGAGGGTTTTGGGCCGAGGCTAAAATTTTAAAATAGAGATCGATCCATCGAACCCAAGGCTAAATTAAGGAATTAAATTTGGCAAGGTATTTATTTTTGAATTTTCCCTTCCGACGTCCGTTTCCCGCGACTTCCGCAACTTATCGGGTAGTGCCTCCATACGAGGCTCATCATTGGGCTTTATGCAAAAATACAATGTCTACAACGTGCTTGAGTGAAAGCATTGGGTAGTTTTTAGGTCTTTTGGTAATTTCACTTTAGGGACATTTTTGTCCATTCACACCTTTAGGGTTTCTCTTTGTAACCTATTTAAACTTTATTTTCTTCTTCTTTGGAAAATTTTATTCACGACATTTTCATCAAACTTTCAAGCTTTTAAGCTTTGCCTATGGCTAAATTTCTTGTGAGGGAGAGATTCCCCTTTTCAAGTTCAAATTGACTTATCTAAGTTTGGCAAGCTCAGTGGCGTCTCCATTGCTAGCAAAACACACTAATTTCATGTTTTTAAGTTATCATGGACAAGGTTTCATGGTGGTTTAGGGCTGATCATGGATGGGTTTTGTTCCTCCAAAATCATTGATTAAGGTTCTTGGGGTGTAAGAAAGAATACTTGGGGTTTACTTGGTTTTGAACCCAAGTGAGTTTCTTGTCACATTGCCTATTCCACTCCACAGGCTGGTCCTTCCTCAACAGCTTGAAGATTGGTTCACATACTAATGTTAGCTTGGCAATGAATCGATCGATATACTAGATTTTCCCCGAGAAAAGCTCTAACTTCCTTTTCTGTCTTCGATGCGGGCATCTCGGTAATTTCCTTGATCTTTTCAGGGTCTACTTCTATCCCTCTCATTCCTACTGTATGCCCTAACAACTTTCCTGATGTTACCCCAAACACACTGACATGATCCAGGCCGACAACAAAGCAAAAGACCCATTACAAGTACCAGAAGGGCCAATTACGAGGCAGATGACCAAAAGACTCAGAGAAGCAATGGCGGGATTAGTTCAGAGTTTTATGGCCGATTGCAACAAACAAATAGAGACGCATGTGGGCTTCAATAGAGAGGGCCCAAAGCCACTTCACTTGGCCCAAATCAGTTTTGAATGAAGCTTCACATATCTTTGAAGACTTTGGTATTTTTGTAATTTAGCCTTTATGGGCATTGTTGTCTTTATGCCTTTAGGGTTTCTCTTTGTAACACTATTTAAGCTTTCTTTCTTTTTCATTTTAAACAATCAACGAAATTTGTAAAACACAAAAGCTTAAAGCTTTGGCTATGGCCGAATTCTTGTAAGGGAGGGATTCCCCTTTTCAAGTTTGAATCGACTTATCTAAGTTTGGCAACTTAATGGCGTCTCCATTGCTAGCAAAACACTACAAGGAATCATCTTAAAGGTTCTCAAGGGCAAGTTCTTTGTGGGTCTTCTTTGTGGCCTTGGAAGGGTTTTGTTTCTATAAAATCAAATTCGCGGTTCTTGGGGTTCTGTCCGTTGCTTGGGGTTTTCTTGGATTTCGAATCCAAGTGGGTTTCTTGTCACACACACTTCTTGGGGTTGAGTTAGAGGTTGTACTTATCGACCCTTTGAAGGAATTTCTCCAGCGCTTCTATATGTCCGGCCCTCATCTCTGATTTAACCATCACCTCAATCTCCTTATGCATCAAGTCGTGGAATAATGTAGTGGCCATTCGTTGATAAGTGGCTCCCGCATTCTTAAGTCCAAACGGCATCACCTTGTAACAATATGTACCTCACTCAGTGACGAAGGCAGTCTTATGCTTGTCTTATTCGGCCATGAAGACCTGATTATATCCTGAGAATCCATTTGTGAATGAGTACATAGCAGATAAAGTCGCGCTATTAACCAACACGTCTATATGGGGTAGGGGAAAATCATCCTTTGGGCAAGCTTTGTTGAGGTCCCTATAATCCACACATGTTCTGACCTTTCCATCCTTCTTCGGTACCGGCACAATGTTGGCTAACCACTCGGGGTACTTCACCACCTCTAAGAATCCCACATCTATCTGCTTCTTGACTTCTTCCTAACTTTTTCGGCCCATTCTGGCCTCATTCTTCGGAGCTTCTGTTTTACTGGTCTCATGTTCAGATAAGTTGGTATCATGTGATGGGCAATACCCCTGTCCACTCCTGACATGTCTTCTTAGGACCAGGCGAATACTTTTGCATATTTTATTAGTATTTTTTCCACTCATCAGAGGTAACCTCACTTGCAATTGAAATTTTCTTGGGGTTTTCACATGTACCAAGATTAAATGCATTTGTCTTTGTTGAGTTAATGTCAAATATGCTCATGTCATACATGTTATGATGTAGACTAACAGGAAAAAACTCGAACAAGTAAGTAAAATCATTGTCTTTATGATTAATAAATGCAGGATTACAATCAAATAAGTCAGGAAAATAAACATCTTCGTCATTTGCAGCCTTGTCTTCTTCCGTCTTCTTGCTTTTTTCGAGCGTCAGATTCTCCAACTGCAGTAGTTCTTCTTCCTATTTATCTTCCTCTTTTGCAACTTCCTCTGCCTGTGGTTCTTTGCCCATCACATCCTTGAAGATCTCGAATCCTGGCACTATGATCCCATTAACTTCTACGAGTTCAGGCTCTCCTTGATACCCTGTGGCTTTCACAAAGTATTCCATCAGCTTCATCCCTTTTTTCTTGGTCTTCGGTTCATTCCCATCGAATTCATACCCCAATCCTCTCTTAGTGGTCTGCCCCTTGAAATCTGGCAGTGTTCTTATTCCTTGGCCTCTAGCACTCAAACATGTGCCCGATTAATATTTCATTCTTTCCATGATTCTAGCCACTCTAGGGTCCACCCACTTGGAACCTTGTGAAAGGCTGTATGTCTAAGGCAGCCACAATGTTGTCTACTTCAGCCTGGATGGTGACGACTTCCTCTCCATGTGGGAACTTAATAACCTGGTGCAAAGTGGACGGCACGCCCCCCAAGTTTATGAAACCATGGCCTCCCTAATAACAGAGCAAATATAGCTGGGATATCGAGCATTGTGAACTCCACCTCATCTTTTATCGGGCCCACTTTGACTACTGTGACGAAAGTACCTTCGACTCCCCTTTTGCTATCGTCATATGATTTGATAGTCATGTTGGAGGGGCTTAAATCTGTTATCTGTATACCCAACCTTAGCAGAATATTCAAAGGGCACACATTGATAGATGAGCCATCATCCGCCATCACAGAAAATGTCTTATTGCCTCTTACTTCCGCTTTTATGAATAGCAGCTTGTTGTGATTCCTCCCCTCCATCGGGAGCTCTTCTTCAGAGAATGTTATCATCTGCCTACCCTCTTTCTATACCGACCCAACGAATATTGTCAGGTTTGCATCTTCAGGTACCATTATCTTGCTTAGAGCTTCTACCATGGCATGTATGTGCTCTTGAGAGGCGAATAATAACTCTCATATGCTTATATGTGTCTGTGTCTTCTTCAATTGACGCAACACAGTATCCCCCTCGGTGTTATCCGTAATCTCCGTCACCTCTTGTCCTTCTTTTAACACTTCTTTGCCTTTCTCCATTACATCACTGTAAAAACATCCACTGCGAGTCATCCCTTTTACCTCCTCTTCGTCACTGCTCGAGAAGTTTTCCCAGAAATCTCTCCCATGCTCTGTTTCATCTTCACTGCTGCTATCTCCGGAGTTGATCATGTAAGTGGGTGGTGGAAAAGAGTAGTAGTTGGGTAAAGGGTTTCTGTGTGTGTTGGGTGTTCTTTTTCCGGGTCGGGTATCTTATGGGTGTCAATGAGGTTTTGGATCTCATGCCTGAGGTGGGTGCAGTTGTCAGTTTCATGGCCTTTTTACTGATGGAAGTGACAGTATAGGTTTAGGTCGAGGTAGTGTGGCACAGGGTTTGGAAGTGGTTTGTGTTCCAAGGGTTTTAGGAGTCCTTGCCTCTTCAGCTTTTCAAACACCTTTGACAAAGGTCTACCAAAATTGGAGAATCGTCTGTTTCTGATGGCTGCGACCTCAATAGGAGCGAGCTTGGCCCCTGAAGGCCCCCCAATGGTCTTTCTATTCTGGCCATAAAACTTTTTGTTCTCGATTTCTTCTTCCTCGATATCCATGACAGTTTCTCTTAACTGTCGAAAGTCGCTAATCATGGAGGTCATCCTTCTCAGCTTGTTATAAATGGAAGGCTTGGTGCCCTTAATGATCATCTTAATCTGATCATTCTCTGATGGTCGTGTCTGCATCTTCAAGAGCTGGCTTCTCCAGCGATCCACATAATCTTTGAAGGTCTCTTCTGGCTTTTATTTGGTGTTTTCTAGGTCACGGAGTGACAAGTCTATCTCCATGTCTGTGACATATTGGTTCAGAAATGCCTCCGCTAATGCCCTCCAGTCATCCCTGACCTTTTTCTCCAGGCCATGATACCATACTACAGGTGCCCATTCCAGTGACGTCCCGAACATCTTCTGCATCCGGCGCTTCGACAAACCCACTGAACTCATCACTGAAACATATTGTCGGGCCATGTCAGGCATCTTAAACTAGGGAGGCAGCTGTTCTTCGAAAGTCATCGCATCATAGTCTAACAGATCTTCATGTTTTCCCTTCATCTTGTGAGTAACTGACTCTACTTGTTCTATGAGTTTCTGTAACTCTGCCTAAGGCCCGACTATCCTTCCCGCGGCATACTCAGCCATATCATAATCAAAAATAGGGATTTTTTCACTCACCCTCTTCGGGGGCTCCTCACACCTTCCATCCATGTTGTTTTCTATTCCCACTGCGCGGGGTACTGTCAGATTGGCCACAGCATTGGTCAAAGCTTGTAGTTGCTCGGTAATTTTGGTGATGTTGGTCTCCAATTGACCCATGCGGGAACCTTCGCTGCCTGACGCATCCATGTTTGCTAACCTCTTCTTGACAAGTCTTCCTTCTTCTCTAACCCAATGGTTATCTATGATGGCTGTTAAGACAAGGGGTTATGATGAGTGGTAAATAGATCACTATTTCCCACTCCCTTGACTTAATATTTTGTATAGTTTCTTGAGTTTGGTGAATATTTTGATGTGTTTTTTTTTTGTATTTTGTAGATAAATAAAATAACAAGACTTTCTGGAGGCAATTCGGGGCCAAACCAGCGAAAAAACGGACAAAAAGGGAAAAATGTAAATTTCTTGCTAAAATGCACCGTGCTAAAATGCGCCGTCTGTTAACATGTACCAAATTTGCTAACGTGCACCGAAAACGTGTCACAATCAGAGAAGTTTTGCTAAAATACTCACTTGCTAACATGTGTATGCCACATGTCAACATCTGCTAACGTGCGCCTGACACGTGTCACCATCACATGCTGCCGACAATCATCATCAACACGTTTCAATGCTGATGTTAGCGTCGCGACGCGCAACAACTTTTCACGTCGCGACGCCGACATAATTATTGAGCTGCCGACGCTGACCCCGCCATATGTCCTCATCTCCGGAAGTTTCGTGCCACGCATCCACCATTAACTGCGTGTCGTGACGCGCAATGTTGCAAGTGTCGCGAGCGTGAGACCAAATTTTCCCTATAAATAGAGGCTAAATTTCATTTGTAAACTCATACTTTCTTCTAAGGAATTCCTTAAGAATATTAATAAGATTGTATCTTGTTTGTTTATTTACAGCTTTCAGTATTTAATTTTCACATTAGCACTTTCTTTTATTTACTTTTCAGTCTTTACTTTTTGTATTTAATTTCATTTACTTTTACGCAATAGTACTTTCCTTTTTTACTTTTCAGTAATAAGGAGGTAACTCCCCCCTGCTGGGGTGAAAGGTAAAGCCTTTTATTACTAATATTTAGATTAATCTCCCTTAATTATAATATATAAACTATTTAAAACCTGACTTAATGAGGATATCGCCTTTATTGTCAGTTGGACTTAATAAAATTGGTTTTAACCTAACTAAACTAGATACCGCCTGTATGGTCGGTTGGAATTAATTATAAATTTGACTTAATCAGGATATCGCCTATATGGTCGATTGGTAATATCACACAAAGTTAATATATTATAATAAGGGAGATATCTAAATAGAAGTAATAAAAGTGGATCCTCTAACCCCCAACATTTTGTTTTATTGTACTTTTCCCTTTTTAATTTCTAGCATTTACTTTATGTCATTTACTTTATTTAGGTTTTTACTAGCCTTAGATATGTATGGTAACTAAACCCGTTATCTGGGGTTGTGATGAATTCCAATATCACTGGTTTATAAGGGGTTATTTTACGGTTTGAGAAATATAAAGGTTTATTTATTGAGCCTTAGTCTTAATGCTTCTTGTTAACTGACCATTATTAAGATTGATCTGGTAAACTTAAAATGAACTTGGAAAAGGGATTTTAGGTTTAAGCCTTAGACTCAATCCCACGATCTTCCTTGAGGATAGATAACCCTTTAATAGATTTCCTTACAAGATAGGAATATACCTGTCATACGGGGGTAGCCATAATTGGAACTTAATCTTAATGAATTCAGATAACTTTGTTGACATATGAATACGATTAATTGGGTTATTCTGGGTATTTATATCTGACCATCGGAAGAGGCTTTTGCATAAATTCGTGTTCCAGGCTAATAAACCAATATATTGCACAAACGTAAAATAACAACTTCATCTTTAAAAAGATATTGGAAGGATTCAAAACCCTAGATAGTTTATTAATATTGAATTTTCCCTTAATTTACTTTCGCACTGTTTTATTTATTCGTCTTTAGTTTAAAGTCACCATCCAATCAAACAACCAATCCATTAGATACTTGTAAAAATTTGGCTTCATAAATTAATAGCTTAGGTATTAAGTCCTCGTGGGAACGATACATTTATACTACTTGAACGATACGTGCGCTTGTGTTATACGTGTGTGATTACGCCGGTCAAGTTTTTTGGCACCATTGCCGGGGACTTATTTATCTTTTACTATTAGTTTTGAGGTGAGATACCTTTACTTGTATCTAATTTCTTTTTACTTATTATTTTTGTTTTCTTGTGTTTCAGGTTCTTAGACACTACATGGGATGAACCAGAAGCTTTGAAATCCGACCGCTTGACCCAGAAATTGAAAGAACCATCAGACAGTTGAGAAGGGAAAGACGAGAAGGCCAAGAAGCACTAATCAACATGGAACCTGGACCTTTGGAGGTTGCACCACCAATTCCCATTCGAGACAGAACTATTCTGGTGGTTGACGGCTTCATTTCCTGTATTTTACTTCCTCCTTATCAGCAAATGCGTGTGACATCAAAACATGCATCCATATGATACAACAGTCAGTTCAGTTTGGAGGGAATGCAATTGAAGATCCTAATGCCCACATCAGTAACTTCCTGGAAGTTTGCGGC
Source organism: Zanthoxylum bungeanum (assembly GCA_019454045.1). Lineage (NCBI taxonomy): Eukaryota > Viridiplantae > Streptophyta > Magnoliopsida > Sapindales > Rutaceae > Zanthoxylum > Zanthoxylum bungeanum. The sequence goes on from SKCR01042720.1 coordinate 25,380, forward strand.
ATTTTCAATTACAATCGAGCGACTGAAGAAGCAATGAGACTGCGTGTTTTTCCATATTCCTTGAAAGACAGAGCTAAGGCTTGGCTACATTCACTACCAGCAGGTTCCATCACAACTCGGAACACTCTAGCCACAAAATTCCTTGCAAAGTACTTTCCTCCAGCCATAACTGCAAAGCTAAGGAATGATATCACATCCTCTGTGCAACATGACTCATAATCCCTCTGTGAAGCTTGAGAAAAGTACAAGGATTTACTCAGAAAATATCATCACCATGAGATTGCAAAGTGGCTACAAGTCCAAACATTCTATAATGGACTTTCTGGAATAATGAGAACCACAATTGATGCTGCTACTGGAGGAGCTTTAATGGCAAAAGGAGAAGATCATGCTTGGGACTTAATTGAAGAAATGGCCAACACCAATTCCTTGTGGCCAACAGAAAAGAGCATGATCCAAAGAATTACTGGAATTTATGAAGTTGGAGCCAACACAATAGTGAATGCCAAGCTGGATCAGATATGCAAATTCATGGAAACTCTTAGCATGCAATGTAATACTAGATCCACAAGTTTACCATATGGAGGAGCACCAGAGACAAACCAACATGAAGAGACGGTGAATTATATCAATAATTTCAACATACAGGGGAAGAATCCATATTCCAACACCTACAACCCAGGGAGGAGGAATCATCCTAATTTCGCATGGAGCAACAATTCAGGGCAAAAGAACAATCCACCACTTGGATTCCAACAGCAAAATAAAGTCCAGAAGTATGAAAAAGAATCAGGAATAACAGAAAGTACTGGCCCAGTTGAAAAAGTAAGAAGCAAAATATGATGCTTTAGCAGCTATAGTTCAAAATCAAGTAGCATTGAATCAAAGCCATTCAGCTTCTATTAAAGCACTAGAGAATCAAATGGGACAACTGGCCAATGCTCAGAGTTACAGACCGTCAGGTAACCTTTCTAGCAACACAGAACCAAATCCAAGGAACCAAGGGAATGAGCAATGTCAAGCCATTACTTTGAAAAGCGGTACTGAAATAAACAAAGATGTTGGAATCAAGGCATCCATTGAGGAAGTTCCAAAATAAGCAGTTCCACAGATGGAGGAAAAAGAAGCAAAGGAAAAAGATCTAGAAAGAATCACTCCACCTCCACCTTTTCCACAGCGACTCCAGAAAAGTAAATTGGACAAGCAGTTTGCTTGATTCTTGGAGGTATTCAAAAAGCTGCATATCAACATTCCATTTGCAGAAGCGTTGGAAGAAATGCCCAGCTATGTCAAATTCATGAAAGACATTTTGTCACGAAAGCGGAGATTGGGAGATTACGAGACAGTAGCATTGACAGAAGAATGCAGCGCCATCATTCAGAGGAAACTTCCCACAAAGTTGAAAGATCCTGGTAGTTTCACTATCCCATGCACCATTGGAGAACATTACATCGGTAAAGCTTTATGTGATTTAGGTGCAAGTGTTAATTTGATGCCTTTTTCGATTTACAGGAAACTACAGATTGGAGAAGCAATGCCCATCTCAAGTTTCTCTGCAACTTGCTGATAGAACGCTCGTATTTCCGAGAGGAGTAGTTGAAGATGTGCTGGTCAAAGTCGACAAACTCATTTTCCCAGCATATTTCATTATCCTTGACATGGAAGAAGACAAAGATATATATATCATTCTTGGGAGACCATTCTTGGCTATTGGTAGAACTGTTATTGATGTACAAAAAGGAGAATAAACCATGAAAGTGTAGGACCAAGAAGTTACCTTTAATGTTTTGAAAGCCATGAAATTCCCGAGCGATGAAAAGGAAGAGGAATGTTTCAGAATTGATGTTGTTGATAGTATCATCCAGGATACTGATGCAATGCCACCTCCCACGGATAAACTTGAAGCTTGCATCACCAACATGACTGACAGTGAGCTAGATGATGAAATTCTGGAATGTATCAACTATCTTGACATACCATTTCACTTCAAATCAACACCACATGTGGAAAGTCTGGAACTACCAAAGAAAGAGTGAATCAAACCCTCAATTGAAGAACCACCACAGCTGGAGCTAAAGCTACTTCCGGGCCATCTCAGGTATGAATTCTTAGGAAATTCTTATGAATTACCCGTGATTATTTCTTCGTCACTAACATTGGAGCATGAAGAAAAATTGCTGAGAGTGTTACGAGAACACAAGAAAGCCATTGGCTGGACTATAGCAGACATTTGAGGCATAGTCCATCATTTTCCATGCACAAGATTTTGATTAACGATGAGTACAAACCTACAGTGGAGCATCAATAGAGACTAAATCCAATCATGAAGGAGGTCGTGAAGAAAGAAATTATCAAATGGTTGGATGCCGGCATTATCTACCCCATCTCTGACAGCACTTGGGTGAGTCCTATGCAGTGTGTGCCGAAGAAAGAAGGAATTACTGTAGTCACAAATGAAAAGAACGAGCTGATTCCTATTGGGATTTATGTCCTAGAGCTTAGTGTATTGTAAACGGAATTGTTTTTTGTAATAATAATAAATGCATTATTCATTTTATCAAAGTTGTTTGATTTATATCGCATATTGTCCAAATTGTCTTGTTTACCTTGATTACTCTTGTACCTTTAGACTTAGTGTATGTTTGTTGCACAAGAGGATTTAAGTCTGAAGTTAGTAATCTAAATAATCCATAGAGAGCAAACAAAGAAGGTACTTTGTTTGTGGTATATCTATAGCTGCGGTCCATTCTATACTTGTATGACGACCTTGATCCGGGATCGTTCATGTAGTGACATGGGAATGGAGGCACCTTGTATGATAAGATCATATAGGACTGGACTCAGATAAATACGAATTTCATTTAATATCCGTTAACCAAAGAAATTCATTTTATCTAATAGATGGTCATATATGGAATCGATCTTAATCCTGAGTGTATTACGAACTCCTACATGACAGGCTATGTCATTTGATTTACTATGGTGAGGTTGGTGTTGCATTCCCGGCCAATAACTACGTATTTTGGGGATATGGTTTGGTATGTAGCTGGGAACGTTTTACATAGATATGGAATTCACTCCTTCTTACGAGAAACATATGAATATCTCTTTTAAGAGTTGATTCGGGACTAGAACAATTTGAGCGCTCAACTTTTCTATTACGAATAGAAAGTATTTTATATTCATAATTGTTATGAATTAATTGTTCATTATAGAATCAATGGTGCTTAAGAGACAAAATATTTAGAGGGGTTTAACGGACTTATGACCCGGCTCTATTTATGAGATACTCGTGAAGGGCTATATCCATATGTAATGACTATATCGATGGACACCGAAAATATTCGGTTTACTTAATCCATCTATGGTAACGAGAGTTCAACTTCGAGGTTTTAGTGGAATAACGCGAAGCTAATAATTCGTAATATTTGATTAAAGAGTTTAATTAATATTTCGGAATTAATAGAGCTCGGAACCATAGGTCCATTTGGTCCCCATGCTAGCTCGATTAACTGTAGCAAACCTAATATAATTAGATTGTCTAATTATATGCTCACTTTATATTTATTTATATATTATTAATAAGATTAATAATATTTATTATCACAAATGAAAACTATGTTAAATTAGTTTAACTTAATGTTTTCTAGAATTCTTTGATTATGAGATAATCAAGTCTTGATTATGAGATAATCAAGTTAGTAATAATTATGAGATAATTACTACAACATAATTGAAGGTAAATAAATCATTATTAATATATTAATTTTATTTACCATTGGAGACAAAGCCATATGGCTTACCATGTCATCCAAGCAATTATGTCTATTAGGTGGCTTGGATACACCTAATAGTTTTGTCATTAGCTAATGCAATTTATGCTTTGCTATGACCTCCACATTTATGTGTTTGCCATTGAAAGAAAGCATTGAATGCTTAATGACATCCATTGTCTTTAGCTTAACATTTCTTATGCTTTGGTATGGCATTCACATTTTTGTGTTGGCCATTGCAGGAAAGCATTAGATACTTAATGACAAGGTTAGTTGGCTTGTGTAAGAGAATATAATCTCTACCATTTCTCTCACTTCCTAAGGTTAACACTTTGCATTAATTCACACAATTGTTGTGAGAAAAGATTTGAGAGAAAATAGAGAGAGTTCTAGCGAATACAAGTGTTGTGAAATTCCTAAAGCTAAACACCATTGTGACATCTTAAATCTCTAAATAGTTTAGAGGTTTAATCTTTGTGAGTGAATGTAGGCACTGCATTTTTACACATAAGTCCCTATGATGAGTCTCATTTTGGAGACACTACCTTTAAAGTCACGGAGGTCACGGAAAACGGACATCGGAAGGGGGAATTCAGAATAAACAAGGTTCACTGTTTTCGTTGGTGCTACGTTCATGTATACGTTCGAACGTCAGGCAGATTGCGGACGTTGGTGCCGCGTTCGAGTAAGCGTTCGAACGGTGTCGGTAATTCTGGTTTTGCTGCTAGCCTCACATTAAGCCCAATTCGCCCAAACCTTGGCCCACACGCCCAAGCCCACTTAAAACACATATTTAACACATGGTGAAATCAAAACAAATCTAAAAAATCATATACCAAATTAAATAAAATACTTACACAAATTAAAGAAATTGCATGGCTAATTAAAATCAATCAACAAACTAAATGCCTAATCTAAACCAATCAAATATAATCATACCAAGTTAAAATCAATCAACCAATATATTATTCCCAAACTTAAAATATTGTATGCCTAATCAATATAAACTAAATATTCAACCTTCCCTATCTAGCCAAGATTTGTCCCCCCTCAATCTTTGACTTCCCTTATCCAAGCCAATCAAATCCCTTTCCTTGTCAAGCCTAACCCTTTGCCTATAAAAAAAACCATTCACCAACCTTCTCATGGCTAGCTCATAGAGACAACTCTCCCTCACTCTCAATAACAAAAAGATCACAAACCAAAGAACCCCCATCGCCTTGACCAAAACACATCCCGAACAGCCCCCCTCACCTCACCGAAAAACACATCCCAAGCAGCCTTAAACACACACATAAAACAGCCCCCGAACCACACCATAACACCACCGAAAATAACACCCAAAACAGTAGCCAAAACATCCCAAAAACAGTAACTAAAATACAGCAGCAAAACAGTAGCAGCGGCAGCGAATCGGAGTCAAAACAGCAGCAAAAGACGGAGGACGACGATCCAAAACAGTAAGACAATGAACGAGAGCAGTGAACCAGTGAACCGGAAGAGTTGCGAAGCTTTACCCCTTCCGATCTTCGTGAAACGCGAGTCCGAGAGACGACTTAAAAGGTTAGACCTGAGGGCACTTTTTCATTAGTTTCTATCTGTTTCTTTTGTTATTGAATTTTATTCGCATGAGAGTCGTTTATGGATGCATGTTGTGGCTTGAATGAAATGGAAGAGTGTCGTCTCTTGTGGTATATAGGATGGAAACCCATACGTAAATTCCGTAGCCGAATCTGAATGGACGGTAGTGCGGTCTGTACTTGGGACACAACTCCACGTACCACTTGAGTAAACGGCACCTTCTCTTGTTTTGTGTTGTTTTGGTTTATTTAATTCTTGTTATTTAAATTCTGCATGTTGTCTATTCCCGCATGATACGATCGAGTGCATGGGCTTAGTAAGTGCGATGAAAGGTTCCCTAATTGGAGGGTTAAAATCCTTCACCATGATGCTCTACCGCACCGATTGATGTGTGTTCGGTTGAATGTGAAATACGTTCAATCGGACATACTTGGTTTGATATGATTGTCTTTATTTTCGTATGCATGATTCAACCGAGCGCATGGGCTTAGTAAGTGCGATGTGAGATCCCCTATGGGGAGGGGCTAAAGCCCTTTACCACAAGGCTTTGCCGCGCCGGTTGATGTGTGTTCGGTTGGATACAAGATACGTTCAATTGGGCACACTATGTTTAATATTATTGCTTTTCATTCTATGTATGCATGATTCAGTCGAGCGCATGGGCTTAGTATGTTGGTCTAAAGGTCCTCTCTTTGAGAGATCAAGAGCCCCAAAGGCCACCTTTACGGCAGTACTTCGCCGCGCCCCTTTATTTTGTCGTTTATGTATTGCGTCACATTTCATGCATCAGGTCTGTTCCCGTTCGAACGCGTTTACGAACGCAACTCGAACGCGCATGTATTTTGCCTTGGCATGCATCAGGCCTTACTTATGTTCGAACGCGTTCACAAACGCCACACGAACGTGAGCATTCTGTTTCATTTCCGTTCGAACGCGTTAACAAACGCCATACGAACAAGAGCATTCTGTTTCATTTCCGTTCGAACACGTTAACAAATGCCCCACGAACATGAGTATTCTGTTTCATTTCTGTTCGAACGCGTTCACAAACGCTACACGAACGTGAGTATTCTGTTTCATTTCCGTTCGAACGCGTTAACAAACGCCATACGAACGGGAGCATTCTGTTTCATTTCTGTTCGAACGCGTTATCAAACGCCATACGAACGAGAACCTTCTGTTTACCGTTCGAACGCGTTTATGAACACTACACGAACGCGCACCCACTGAACTGAGTCCTCTTCATTAGATTTCATGCATAGTTTTCCTAGTAGCTATCCCCACATGTATGAATACAAATATATTAATGTATTACAATCCATATGCTTATGCCGTGTGATACATTTGAGTATTATTTCTTGCGGTATATCGGATGGAAACCCAGACGTAAATTCCGTAGCCGATTCCGAATGGACGGTAGTGCGGTCTGTACTTGGGACACAACTCCACGTACCACTTGGAAAAGTGCCCATATGTGTGCTTGTATGGTTAATATTGGTGCTTGTGTTTTCCTAAATGTAATATGCAAATGAAGTTGTATGTTTGTTGCTATTTTGATATATGTTAAGCATGCAAGTTTAAATGTAAGATATATGTGAAATGTGTACATAAGTTTTATTTTGCATATGAAAATTTAGAAGCATGATACTCTTGGAAATAAGTGTTACTTAAGCTTGATCAAATTATTACATAAATCCTTTCATTACAAGTGACATAAGTAAGGGACCATTCCGAACCCAATGGTTTGAGGTCTTCCCTTGCGAGGGGTGAGTGCGGCCTTAAATCTTTGTCCCGGTTCACATCGGGTGGCGACTCCATATTATTTAGTATTTCCCAACTAGTGCCGCGAGCCTAGAAACGGCGTCGCCCAGGTCCTGTTGTCCACAGTCTGGCGACTCCACTGGGGATAGAGAATTGGCCCCGAAATATTGTCTTGTAATGTTTGGATTTATGTTTTAATTGACCATGTCTATAGTGGATAAAGTGGGGGTTTAATCAAGGGCACTTTGAGGCTAGGTAATGGTTTGGTGTCTTCCTTCACTCACTACCTTTCTAGAAGGAAAAGCTGTGAGGACACCTATATGACCATCTACTCGTAGCCTTTGTGATGGACTAATTTGGAGGACTCGTTGTTTATTCCTGACACCAAGCGATAAGAGCCTAAGAGGCTTTGGGTATTTAAGTGAGCCTCGCTCCACCTTCCCTCTGGGGAATCTACAACGGGAAATCCATTTGACAGTCCGTCACACACCATAGCTCATTGGCACGTACCTTAGTGTATAAAAAGGGATACGCTCACTTGGTCGCTTGAACCCTTGAGTGGGGAGACCTAGTTGTGGGCTATCCTTCGCCAGTGAGAGCCTTTGTCCATACTCTTGCAAATCCACCCCTAGACCGGTTTGTATGGTTAAAGTAACAATTATTTCCTTGAGAATGTGCTTATGGACCATCCTCATTTGGATGCAGTTGGACTATTGTCAGAAATGCGGGCTTGCTGGGCCATTTAAACTGGGGCAAGTTCGTACTGTATGACTATTAGGCCCAAGGCTTCTGAAATGTTGATGGGCCATTATGTAAAAATTATTATGTCATGTTTGCATTATCTCCCTTCTATGCTTGTGTATGGGAACATCATCGTTTGGATCCATTTGGACCATTTGTCATGGGATATGGGCTTGTTGGGCCATTTAAACTGGGATAAGGATGTATTCCATGACTTTTGGGCCAAAGGCGTCTAAGTGTTGGTGGGCCACCTTGTGCTTGTGTTCGGAATATTATCATTTGGATTTAGTTGGGCTCCTTGCCATAAGACATGAACTCGTTGGGCCATTTAAACTGGGACGGGTTCACTCTTATGACAGTTGTCCCAAAAGCTTCTAAAATGATAATAGGCCGATTTGTTTGAGAATTTTATTTTATTTAGTATGTTATATGTTACATGCATCTCATGCACCTCATGCATCCATATATCATGTTAACACCATCTATGTCTCAAAAAGACAACATAGATACCGTTTGGGTTAGAGAAGGGGGACAAGGCTCACTAAAAGAACAAGTATGAGTGAATCGATAATGAGGTGTCCCGTATGGATCAGTTAGAAAACAGTCTCGCCAAAGTCACTTAACAGTTGCAGGCTTTGACTACTGCTGTGTGGTGGTATAGCGGGTCTCGTGCTGGAGGTAGTTCTGGGGATGCAAGACCAGAGGAACCTCCGAACAGATTGGGGGATGATAGCCCCACTTTTGATGATATGGCAGAGTATGCAGCGGGCAGAGTATCTGGGTCTCAGGCAGAGTTACAGAAACTCGGGATCAGGTTGAGTCGGTTACCCGCAAGATGAGGGGTAAGAATGAGGATTTGCTGGATTATGACACATTGACTTTTGAGGAACAGTTGCCAGTACAGTTCAAGATGCCGGATATGGCTAAGTTCAACGGGAATGGGGATCCGAGGGTGCATCTCCGACAGTTTGTATCAGTCATGAGTTCAGTTGGCTTATCTCAGCGTCAGGTACAGAAAATGTTTGGAATGTCACTCGAGGGGGCACCCGTAGTATGGTACCATAACCTGGACAAACAGGTTAAGGAAGATTGGAGGGAGCTAGCTGATGCTTTCTTAAAACAATATGTCACGGACCTGGAGATTGACTTGTCACTTCGTGACTTAGAAAATATCAAGCAGAAGCCGGAGGAAAATTTCAAGGAATATGTGGACCGCTGGAGGAGCCAGCTTCTGAAGATGCAGACCCGGCCCTCAGAAAATGACCAGATCAAAATGATCATCAAGGGCACCAAGCCCTCTATTTATGGGAAACTGAGGAGAATGACTTCGATGATTACTGATTTTCGACAGCTGAGGGAGACAGTTATGGATATTGAGGAGGAGGAAGCCGAGAACATAAAGTTTTATGGACAGAACAGAAGGAATATTGGGGGACATTCAGGGACTATGCCTGCTACTACTGAGGTCACTGCCATTAAGAACAGACGATTTTCTAACCTTGGTAAGCCTCTTTCAAAGGTATTCGAAAAGCTGAAGGCGCAAGGACTCTTAAAACCTTTGGAACCTAGGCCCATTCCGAATCCTGTGCCACCTCACATGAACTTAAACTTATACTGTCATTTCCACCAAGAAAAAGGCCATGACACCGACAACTGCGCCCGCCTCAGACATGAAATCCAAAACCTCATCGATGCCCATACAATACCCGACTCAGAGAAAGAACAACCCAGTGCCTACATGATCAACTCTGGCCTACCCGAAACCCTTGTCCTCCAAACTCTCAACCACTCAGCTTCATAGGAATAAGGGATAACAATGGTGAAGAACCATGGGCTGAAGAAGAGGGCACTGTTGTTTCTCCTAGTTTATCTTGCACTTTTAATAAAGACATTGATTTTGTTTACCTGTTCGAACGTTTCCTCAACAATAATAAAGGCGATCATTTCATTTATCTGCCTAAAACTATTACTTTCAAACTTGCAACATGAGTGTGTTCAATCTTGGTAATGTGATGCTCAGAGCGTAGGGAATCCTCAAAAGAAGCAAGCAGAAAAGATAAGTTAGCCATTCAGGAATTGGGAAATGGAGACAGTGGGACTGTTAGACTTGGAAAGAAACGGGTTCCTGGAACAAATCAGGGTAGACAGGTGGAAATGGTACTTTCCCTAAGAGGAGAATGGTCATCAATGGAATCGACGGAAGACCTAACCCAACGAGATAGGAAACTCATTCACGCATGCATGCATACACGTAACATATTTTGCATTCCTTTTTGTGTTTTGTGTTTGTTTTGTGTTCATAGGTTTTGAAGAAGAAAGAGAGAAAGCGGCAAATGAAAGCCAGTCAGAAGCATCAATATTAGCATCAGTATCAGCATGGGGGCGAGGCCCATATCAATATCAACATAGGGGCGAGGCCCATATCAATATCAGTTTGAGGGCGAGGCCCACATCAGTATCAGTTCATGGCCGAGGCCCACATCATCTTTAGCTTGGGGGCGAGGCCCATGTCAGCTCGGGGGCGAGGCCCATATCAGTTTGGGGGCGAGGCCCATATCAGTATCAGATCGAAGGCGAGGCCCATATCAGTTCAGGAAGAAAGCCTATATTTGGTTCAGCTCGGGAATAAAGCCTACATTCGGTACAATCCAGGAACAAAGCTCATGTCAGTATAGTTCGAGAACAAAGCTCAAGGGGAAGAAAGCCTCATGTCAGTATAGTTTGAGAACAAAGCTCAAGGGGAAGAAAGCCTCATATCGGTATAGTTTGAGAACAAAGCTCAAGGGGAAGAAAGCCTCATATCAGTATAGTTTGAGAAAAAGCTCAAGGGGAAGAAAGCCTCATATCAGTATAGTTTGAGAACAAAGCTCAAGGGGAAGAAAGCCTCATGTCAGTACAGTTCGGGAACAAAGCCTACATTCAGTTCAGTTCAGGAAGAAAGCCCGCATTCAATACAGTTCAAGAACAAAGCTCAAGGGGAAGAAAGCCTCATATCAGTATAGTTTGAGAACAAAGCTCAAGGGGAAGAAAGCCTCATGTCAGTACAGTTCGGGAACAAAGCCCACACTCAGTGCAGTTCGGGAATAAAGCCCACATTCAATACAATTCAGGAAGGAAGCCTACGTCCAGCAAACTCGGGAATAAAGCCCACATTCAGTTCAGTTCAGGAAAAAAAGCCTGCATTCAGCTCAGTACGGGAATAAAGCCCACATTCAACACAATTGAAGGAAGAAAGCCTAGAGGAATAAAGCCTCATCTCAACACAGTTCGAGAATGAACAAGCCGGGAATGGCACTCCAAGAATGGAAGCACAGTTCGAGAATGGACCACATCACAGCGTGGTTCGAGAATGAACCAGGGGTCGCAGCACCTCACCATCCAAATCAACTCAACTCAACACATGGTAAGTCAAGTGGCAGCTGGCGAGCCAAGTAAGTGAAAATGCATTGCATGTACTTTGATAGGATTGTCACTGTCACACACTGCACAAGTCCCATCAAAGTGGGGGCGACTGTAGGCACTGCATTTTTACACATAAGTCCCTATGATGAGTCTCATTTTGGAGACACTACCTTTTAAGTCACGGAGGTCACGGAAAACGGACATCGGAAGGGGGAATTCAGAATAAACAAGGTTCACTGTTTTCGTTGGTGCTACGTTCGTGTATACGTTCGAACGTCAGGCAGATTACGGACGTTGGTGCCGCGTTCGAGTAAGCGTTCGAACGGTGTCGGTAATTCTGGTTTTGCTGCTAGCCTCACATTAAGCCCAATTCGCCCAAACCTTGGCCCACACGCCCAAGCCCACTTAAAACACATATTTAACACATGGTGAAATCAAAACAAATCTAAAAAATCATATACCAAATTAAATAAAATACTTACACAAATTAAAGAAATTGCATGGCTAATTAAAATCAATCAACAAACTAAATGCCTAATCTAAACCAATCAAATATAATCATACCAAGTTAAAATCAATCAACCAATATATTATTCCCAAACTTAAAATATTGTATGCCTAATCAATATAAACTAAATATTCAACCTTCCCTATCTAGCCAAGATTTGTCCCCCCTCAATCTTTGACTTCCCTTATCCAAGCCAATCAAATCCCTTTCCTTGTCAAGCCTAACCCTTTGCCTATAAAAAAAACCATTCACCAACCTTCTCATGGCTAGCTCATAGAGACAACTCTCCCTCACTCTCAATAACAAAAAGATCACAAACCAAAGAACCCCCATCGCCTTGACCAAAACATATCCCGAACAGCCCCCCTCACCTCACCGAAAAACACATCCCAAGCAGCCCTAAACACACAAATAAAACAGCCCCCGAACCACACCATAACACCACCGAAAATAACACCCAAAATAGTAGCCAAAACATCCCAAAAACAGTAACTAAAATACAGCAGCAAAACAGTAGCAGCGGCAGCGAATCGGAGTCAAAACAGCAGCAAAAGACGGAGGACGACGACCCAAAACAGTAAGACAATGAACGAGAGCAGTGAACCAGTGAACCGGAAGAGTTGCGAAGCTTTACCCCTTCCGATCTTCGTGAAACGCGAGTCCGAGAGACGACTTAAAAGGTTAGACCTGAGGGCACTTTTTCATTAGTTTCTATCCGTTTCTTTTGTTATTGAATTTTATTCGCATGAGAGTCGTTTATGGATGCATGTTGTGGCTTGAATGAAATGGAAGAGTGTCGTCTCTTGTGGTATATAGGATGGAAACCCAGACGTAAATTCCGTAGCCGAATCCGAATGGACGGTAGTGCGGTCTGTACTTGGGACACAACTCCACGTACCACTTGAGTAAAGGCACCTTCTCTTGTTTTGTGTTGTTTTGGTTTATTTAATTCTTGTTATTTAAATTCTGCATGTTGTCTATTCCCGCATGATACGATCGAGTGCATGGGCTTAGTAAGTGCGATGAAAGGTTCCCTAATTGGAGGGTTAAAATCCTTCACCACGATGCTCTGCCGCACCGATTGATGTGTGTTCGGTTGAATGCGAAATACGTTCAATCGGACATACTTGGTTTGATATGATTGTCTTTATCTTCGTATGCATGATTCAACCGAGCGCATGGGCTTAGTAAGTGCGATGTGAGATCCCCTATGGGGAGGGGCTAAAGCCCTTTACCACGAGGCTTTGCCGCGCCGGTTGATGTGTGTTCGGTTGGATACAAGATACGTTCAATCGGGCACACTATGTTTAATATTATTGCTTTTCATTCTATGTATGCATGATTCAGTCGAGCGCATGGGCTTAGTATGTTGGTCTAAAGGTCCTCTCTTTGAGAGATCAAGAGCCCCAAAAGGCCACCTTTACGGTAGTACTTCGCCGCGCCCCCTTTATTTTGTCGTTTATGTATTGCGTCCCATTTCATGCATCAGGTCTATTCCCGTTCGAACGCGTTTACGAACGCAACTCGAACGCGCATGTATTTTGCCTTGGCATGCATCAGGCCTTACTTATGTTCGAATGCGTTCACAAACGCCACACGAACGTGAGCATTCTGTTTCATTTCCGTTCGAACGCGTTAACAAACGCCATACGAACGAGAGCATTCTGTTTCATTTCCGTTCGAACGCGTTAACAAACGCCCCACGAACATGAGTATTCTGTTTCATTTCTGTTCGAACGCATTCACAAACGCTACACGAACGTGAGTATTCTGTTTCATTTCCGTTCGAACGCGTTAACAAACGCCATACGAACGGGAGCATTCTGTTTCATTTCAGTTCGAACGCGTTATCAAACGCCATACGAACGCGAACCTTCTGTTTACCGTTCGAACGCGTTTACGAACGCTACACGAACGCGCACCCACTGAACTGAGTCCTCTTCATTAGATTTCATGCATAGTTTTCCTAGTAGCTATCCCCACATGTATGAATACAAATATATTAATGTATTACAATCCATATGCTTATGCCGTGATAACATTTGAGTATTATTTCTTGCGGTATATCGGATGGAAACCCAGACGTAAATTCCGTAGCCGATTCCGAATGGACGGTAGTGCGGTCTGTACTTGGGACACAACTCCACGTACCACTTGGAAAAGTGCCCATATGTGTGCTTGTATGGTTAATATTGGTGCTTGTGTTTTCCTAAATGTAATATGCAAATGAAGTTGTATGTTTGTTGCTATTTTGATATATGTTAAGCATGCAAGTTTAAATGTAAGATATATATGAAATGTGTACATAAGTTTTATTTTGCATATGAAAATTTAGAAGCATGATACTCTTGGAAATAAGTGTTACTTAAGCTTGATCAAATTATTACATAAATCCTTTCATTACAAGTGACATAAGTAAGGGACCATTCCGAACCCAATGGTTTGAGGTCTTCCCTTGCGAGGGGTGAGTGCGGCCTTAAATCTTTGTCCCGGTTCACACCGGGTGGCGACTCCATATTATTTAGTATTTCCCAACTAGTGCCGCGAGCCTAGAAACGGCGTCGCCCAGGTCCTGTTGTCCACAGTGAAGCCCACACTTCAGTTTGTTGGTTTCGAGTCATAGTTCGGAAGATCGAGTGGTTGATCCAAGTGTTGGACACCAAAGGATTGATCTTGGCTACTACAACAAAGAGAGAAGGCAAAGAAAATTTTGAAGATCCATACCGGACGCGGTGCCACCACAAGCAACTTCCGCCGCGCTAAGGAAAGTCATTTCCTACAGTTGGTATCATAGAGCTTAAGGTTGAAAAGTGTTCTTAACCCTTTCTCTTTTTAAGTTTAAGTTTTAATAATTTATATTAGATATAAATTATTAATATGCATGTTGTGATGAGTAGGCACAATTAGAGATTCATGAGATGAATGGTTTTTAATGTTCATGTGATGAATGTTTACTTTGATTCATGTGATGAATGTATTGTGTTGATCGTTAATTTTTCTGGCTCTTATTTTTATTATTGGAAATGTAAGACCATGAGGTCATATTCTTTCAAGTGTTGTAAGTTCATTTCTTTTGTGATAAGTCCATTTTGTAACTCAATTTGTAACTTGGAGGAGCCGATGTCGCGAAGGACTCATTACGAACCTATTCCGCGAAGAACTCAACAACATACCATGGAGCAAGATTTGAAGACCAATGGATGCCTTGGATTTATTGTACTAATTAGATTAGTATTTTTTAAAAAACAAATAAGAGCCCGGTTAACCCAATTTATGTATGCATGTGAAACTTCATTCCGTTATGAGTCTGTAGAAAAAAAACGGGGACCAAAACGGAGTCCGGAAGCTCCGGAACAGAGTAAATGAAGTTCTAGTGTTCGAACACCAGACCGATAGAGTTCGAACGTCAGTCAAACGCAACTCGAACGTTTGGCTACTGCCTGGAAACGTTCGAACGCCCAAAGAACGCTACACGAACATTTTCAGCCCAGAACTTGGCATATATATGTGTTTTAAATTGTTTATTAACATGTCATATAGCCTAGGGTGCATACTCTTGCATTTTCACATGCCATAACATGTAGACATGCATGATATTCAAGTCATAAAATATGATTTTATGTAAATTTAAAAGTTAAATTAGAATATAAGATGCATGTTAACGAATTAATAAGATTAATTAGTTTAAAGGTTTAAAAATTACGAATTCAAGTTTAAGAACAGATGGACATTATGAGTACATTATTTTCCTTGGTATATCGGATGGAAACCCGGATATAAATTCCATAGCCGCTTCCAAATGGACGGTAATTTGGTTTGCACTCGGGATACAATTCCACGTACCTTTGGAGTAAATAACGTATTTTTAATCTATTAAATGGTTTGATGACATATAGTCCATTAGTTGAATTCTAAAATTTTAATACCTATAAGTGAACTAATTTTTTAAAAGTTAAAATTGATTAGATCACTTAAGAAAACTTGACTAAATTAGTTTAATTAAGTTAATTGGTTAGTAGAGACTAATCGGGATTAGTGAATAAAATTTTAAAAGTTAAAATTGGTTAGATCAATATATCATCAACTAGTATTAATTAAGGTTATGACTTTAGCCGAGCATAATCTAAGATTCATAAAATACTAGTGAGATAGAAACCTTAATTTTTTTAATAGTGAGTGGGAGAGGGGTATACCACAATATATCCCGCGATCTCCATTGTTATCCAGAAACGTGAAATTCAATAGGCGCATCGGGACGGCTTTGCTTTCGTCCCCCTATGGATGGTGTCCTTTTTGGGTCAATATCAGGTTTGGATTCCGAAAAGATAGAGACTCTAGATGTATCTGGTGATTTGACCTACCCTACAACGGCACTTCACTAGTTAAGTCCAAGGGTTCCGAAATAATGGGTCACACTCACAAAGGAATGATTAAGTTGTTAATCAAAGCTTCCTTGATCGAAATACTTGATCAAAATAAAGGTAGTTGATTAATATAGGAATAAGAGTTATTTCAGATATATTAATCAATTGAGAATGTCTCAATCTATCATGCGAATACTTGACCTATCCTACGGCGGCACTTATTTGTGGGATGATAGATAACTGTGGCATGGTAATTCTTTTAGGTTTATAATTCATTATACATTGATCATGCATCATGTTTAATTTTATGCCTAAATGTTTGACAATTTTAATATGCGACGAATGAATATTGAATGCGCGTTTATTATTTTTTCAGCCATGGCATCTGCAATAATCTCCATTATCAAACAACAAGAAAAATTAACCGGGGATAATTATGTTAAATGGAAAAGTGACATGAATGCTATCTTGGTCTGTGAAGACCTTAAATTTATCCTAATGGAGGAATGTTCTCCTGAGCCAGCACCTAATGCTGGCAGAGCTGCACGTAATGCCTATAATAATTGGATTAAAGCCGATGAGAAAGCCCATAGCTATTTGAAAGCATCCATGTCTGAGGTTCTTACTGCACAGCATGAGCCTATGACGACAGCATCAATGATTATGCAGTCATTACAGAACATGTTTGGGCGGCCTTCAGACCGGCAACAACATGAGGCAATTGCCTTTGTATTGACGCTAGAATGAAGGAAGGCACATCAGTCCGAGACCATGTGTTAAGGATGATGGCTCATCTTAATATGGATGAAACCCATGGTGCACGTATTAATATGCAAAGCCAGGTGACAATGATCATGGAAACCCTTCCGAAGAGTTTCCTGCAGTTTAAGAGCAACTGTTATATGAACAAGTTGACTTTCACATTGACTGAACTGCTGAATGAGCTCACCAATTACGAGTCCGTTATGAACGGTCCTCGTAGGCCCAATGCCGAGGCAAATGTTGCCGAATCTTCTAAATCTGCAAAGAAGAAGAAGAAATGCAATTGGAAGGCAAAGGTAAAACCAATGAAAAAGAAGAACAATAAAAGCTCCAAATGAACCAAAGCCAAAGGAAAATTTTTCCATTGTGAACAACAAGGGCATTGGAAAAGGAATTGTCCAAAATACCTTGCAGAGCTTAAAGAGAAGAAGAATACAGGTAAATATGATTTACTTGTCATTGAGTCTCTTTTGGTGGAGGATGATAAATCCATATGGATTGTTGATTCTGGTGCCACTAACCATGTTTGTTGTTCTTTGCAGCTACTTGACCCATGGATGGACCTTACTGAAGGTAGCTTTACCATGAGAGTTGGGACAGTGGATGCTGTTTCAGCAAGAGCAGTGGGAGTTTCAAATTTGAATTTTAATAAAAAGTTTTACCTTTTACCCCAGCAAAGGGGAGTTACCTCCTCATTACTGAAAAGTAAAACTAAAAATTAAAGAAAGAAAAGTACTGTGTGTAAAAGTAAATTGTGGAAAGTAAAAACTGAAAAGTAAAGAAAAGAAAGTGCGAAAGAGGAAATTAATTACTGAAAGCTGTAAATAAACAAACAAGATACAACGTTTAATAATAAGTCAGTTATTATTAGTAGAAATGGTGCACGGGAAACTCTGAAAATAATCTATATGTATTAAGGCCGTTAATGCATGAATCACTGCTTAATACTGAAATGTTTAAGATTGAAATATCTAAAACTAAACGGCAAAAGATTTTTCATGATGATACCTATTTATGGCACCTTAGACTTGGTCACATTAATCTTGACCGGATAGATAGACTAATTAAAAACGGAGTTTTAAATCAGTTAAAACTTGGTACTTTACCTGTCTACGAATCCTGTCTAGAAGGCAAAATGACCAAGAGACCTTTTACTAGAAAAGGGATAAGAGCCAAAGAAACTCTTGAGCTAATAGATTCGGATGTTTGCAGACCGATAAATGTAAAAGCCCGAGGTGGTTTTGAATACTTCGTCACTTTCATTGACGATTATTTCAGATATGGGTATGTTTACCTAATGCAGCACAAGTCAGATACATTTGAAAAGTTCAAAGAGTATCGTGCTGAGGTTAAGAACCAGTTAGGTAAAAGCATCAAAATTCTACGATCAGATCGTGGAGGAGAATACCTTGATAGAGATTTCGAGGAATTCTTAGTTGAGCATGGAATTGTTTCACAGCTCACAGCACCTGGAACACCACAACAAAATGGTGTTGCAGAAAGGAGAAATCGAACCCTACTAAACATGATAAGATCAATGTTTAGTTATAACACTCTACCTAGTTCATTCTGGAGTATGCATTGCAAACTGCAATGTATATCCTGAATGTAGTTCCTTCTAAGTCTGTTTCTAAGACTCCCTTAGAGTTGTGGAATGGTCGTAAAGCTAGTTTGCGACATTTTCGCATATGGGGGTGTCCGACACATGTGCTAAAGAACAAGACTACTAAGTTGGAACCACGTTCACAGGTGTGCCTATTTGTAGGCTATCCTAAGGAAACTATGGGTGGGTTCTTTTATAGTCCAAAAGATAATAAAGTATTTGTGTCGACAAATGCTACATTTCTTGAGGAGGACTATATGAGAGAGTTCAAGCCTCGAAGTAAAGTGTTACTTGAGGAGTTACTTGCTGGTACGACCAGTACACCATTGTCAAATGTTGACAAAGACATAACATCTTCTACATCTGAAAGTCAGATGCAAGTTTATCAGGATACCATACCACCTAAACGTTGTAAGACAACCTGAACGCTATCTAGGAAATGGTGAGGTGCAAGTTGTTGCATCTTGTGATGGTATAGATGATCCATTGACCTATCATAGTGCAATGGAAGATACTGATAAAGAGGAATGGCTCAAAGCCATGAACCTCGAGATGGAGTCTATGTACTCTAACTCAGTCTGGGAACTTGTAGACCAACCTAATGGAGTAAAACCCATAGGTTGCAAGTGGATCTACAAGAGAAAAAGAGGAATAGATGGGAAAGTACAGAATTTCAAGGCTAGGCTAGTGGCAAAGGGTTATACCCAAAAATAAGGAGTTGACTATGAAGAAACTTTCTCGCCTGTAGCCATGCTTAAATCCATCAGGATTCTTCTTTCCATTGCCACATATTATGACTATGAGATTTGGAAAATGGATGTCAAGATTGCATTCTTGAATGGTAATCTTGATGAGAGTATCTATATGGTACAACCAGAGGGGTTCATTACCCAAGGTCAAGAGCAAAAAGTTTGCAAGTTGCAAAGGTCCATTTATGGACTTAAGCAAGCATCTAAATCTTGGAACATAAGGTTTGATACTACGATCAAGTCTTATAACTTTCAGCAGAACATCGATGAGCCTTGTGTCTACAAGCGCATCATTGATGGGAAGGTGGTTTTCCTTATGTTATACATTGATGATATTTTACTCATTGGGAATGATGTAAAGATATTATCGGACGTGAAAATCTGGCTAGCTAACCAATTCCAAATGAAAGATTTGGGAGAGGCAAGTTATGTACTTGGGATCCAGATCATTCGGGATCGCAAGAAATGACTGTTAGCAATGTCTCAAGCAACCTATATCGACAAGATTCTTGTGCGATTTGGTATGCAGAATTCCAAGAAAGGTAATTTACCTTTCATGCATGGAATTCATTTGTCTAAGGAACAGTCTCCTAAGACACCTCAAGCAGTTGAGGAGATGAGACATATACCATATGCTTCAGCAGTTGGAAGTCTTATGTATGCTATGTTATGCACGAGACCAGACATCTGTTTTACAGTGGGAGTAGTCAGTAGATTTCAATCCAACCCAGGATTAGATCATTGGGTAGCAGTGAAACATATTCTCAAGTATCTTCGGAGAACGGGAAATTATATACTTGTATATACAAGTCAGGATATGATTCTGAGAGGATATACTGACTCTGATTTTTAGACGGATGTCGATTCTAGGAAATCAACATATGGATCAGTGTGCACCCTATGTGGTGGGGCTATAATATGGAGGAGCATTAAGCAATCTTGTATTGCTGACTCCACCATGGAGGCTGAATAAGTGAATATGTAGCAGCTTGTGAAGCAGCTAAGGAAGCAGTCTGGCTCTGTAAGTTCTTGGAAGATCTGGAAGTTGTTCCAGATATGGATAAACCACAATAGTGGTGCGGTGGCGAACTCCAAAGAACCAAGAAGCCACAAGAGGGGTAAGCATATTAAGAGGAAATATCACCTCATCAGGGAGATAGTGCAGAGAGGAGATGTCGCTGTCACACAAATTCCATCCGCAAACAACCTGGCTGATCCGTTTACAAAGACCTTATCGGCTAAAGTATTTGAAGGTCACCTAAATAGTTTAGGATTACATGACATGTCCCATTTGCTCTAGTCCAAGTGGGAGATTGTTGGGATTTATGTCCTAGAGCTTCGTGTATTGTAAACGGAATTGTTTTTTATAATAATAATAAATGCATTATTCATTTTATCAAAGTTGTTTGATTTATATCGCATATTGTCCAATTGTCTTGTTTACCTTGATTACTCTTGTACCTTTAGACTTAGTGTATGTTTGTTGCACAAGAGGATTTAAGTCTGAAGTTAGTAATCTAAATAGTACATAGAGAGCAAACAAATAGGGTACTTTGTTTGTGGTATATCTATAGCTGTGGTACATTCTATACTTGTATGAGGACCTTGATCCGGGATCGTTCATATAGTGACATGGGAATGGAGGCACCTTGTATGATAAGATCATATAGGACTGGACTCAGATAAATACAAATTTCTTTTAATATCCGTTAACCAAAGAAATTCATTTTATCTAATAGATGGCCATATGGCTTACCATGTCATCCAAGCAATTATGTCTATTAGGTGGCTTGGATACACCTAATAGTTTTGTAATTAGCTAATGCATTTTATGTTTTGGTATGGCCTCCACATTTATGTGTTTGTCATTGAAAGAAAGCATTGAATGCTTAATGACAACCATTGTCTTTAGCTTAACATTTCTTATGCTTTGGTATGGCATTCACATTTTTGTGTTGGCCATTGCAGGAAAGCATTAGATTCTTAATGACAAGGTTAGTTGGCTTGTGTAAGAGAATATAATCTCTACCATTTCTCTCACTTCCTAAGGTTAACACTTTGCATTAATTCACACAATTGTTGTGAGAAAAGATTTGAGAGAAAATAGAGAGAGTTATAGCATTCACAAGTGTTGTGAAATTCCTAAAGCCAAACACCATTGTGACATCTTAAATCTCTAAATAGTTTAGAGGTTTAATCTTTGTGAGTGCCGCCCACACTTCGGTTTGTTGGTTTCGAGTCATAGTTCGGAAGATCGAGTGGTTGATCCAAGTGTTAGACACCAAAAGATTGATCTTGGCTACTACAACAAAGAGAGAATGCAAGGAAAATTTTGAAGATCCATACCGGACCCAGTGCCACCACAAGCAACTTCCGCCGCGCTAAGGAAAGTCATTTCCTACAATTGGTATCAGAGAGCTTAAGGTTGAAAAGTGCTCTTAACCCTTTCTCTTTTTAAGTTTAAGTTTTAATAATTTATATTAGATATAAATTATTAATATGCATGTTGTGATGAGTAGGCACAATTAGATTCATGAGATGAATGATTTTTAATGTTCATGTTATGAATGTTTACTTTTATTCATGTGATGAATGTATTGCGTTGATCGTTAATTTTTCCAGCTCTTATTTTTAGTATTTGAAATGTAAGACCATAAGGTCATATTCTTTCAAGTGTTGTAAGTTCATTTCTTTTGTGATAAGTCCATTTTGTAACTCAATTTGTAACTTGGAGGAGCCAATTTCGCGAAGGACTCATTACGAACCTATTCCGCGAAGAACTCAACAACATACCATATCTCATTTAAGAGTTGATTATGGACTTGAACAATTTGAGCGCTCAACTTTTCTATTACGGATAGAAAGTATTTTATATTCATAATTGTTATGAATTAATTGTTCATTATAGAATCAATGGTGCTTAAGAGACAAAATATTTAGTGGGGTTTAACGGACTTATGACCCGGCTCTATTTATGAGATATTCGTGAAGGGCTATATCCATATGTAATGAATATATTGATGGACACCGAAAATGTTCGGTTTACTTAATCCATCTACGGTAACGGGAGTTCAACTTCGATTTTTTAGTGAAATAACACGGAGTTAATAATTCGTAATATTTGATTAAAGAGTTTAATTAATATTTCGGAATTATTGGAGCTCGGAACCGTAGGTCCATTTGGTCCCCGTGCTAGCTCGATTAACTGTAGCAAACCTAATATAATTAGATTGTCTAATTATATGCTCACTTTATATTTATTTATATATTATTAATAAGATTAATAATATTTATTGTCACAAATGAAAACTATGTTAAATTAGTTTAACTTAAAGTCACACAAGCTCCAACCGAGGGCGCCAAAACAACACCATCAACAGGCTGACCAGTCCCTACACTACCAGACCCACCTACTGGTTGCAGACCAAGCCCTTGACTACCTTCGGCCACACCCAACTTATCAACCGAAACAATCACAGAGCCAGACTGGCCACCTATACTAGAACCATTCTTATAAGCAAAGGGAGACCCGGTATGATTACAAGCAAACCCAGGAAGGGTCTCACCCAAACTCACCTGATGCGAACTACCAAGGACCGGATTAACGCAATCGGTAAGACTAGAAATAGGTTGAAGCAAACCCGACAAAGTCGAAGTGACTGGCGAACAATCCAAGGGCAGGACAGAGTGAGAGATCGCAGATTCCAAAAGCCCAAGGCTAGCTTCCACAGGACGAGAGATCGAAGGATCCAAAAGCCCATGGCTAGAATCCAAAGGAAGAGGGGCAACAGAGGTCAGACGGGCAGAAGACGGGCCTTGAGAAACATTCCTCACAGCCGCACGGCCATCGCCAGGCAGATGTGGCACCACCAAAGGAAAACCGGCCGACGACATAGGAGGAAAGAAGGGCCGAGAAAGGAAAATGGAGACATCGGGAGAAAGAGAACTACTACCGAGTCAAAAGAACCTTATAGTATTTTTTTTACATTTCTTGAATCTCTACCTATCAACTACAACAAAGATTGAATCTCTACCCCTCTTTGTCATAGGCAAACCTAACACAAAATCCATCGATATATCAACCCAAGGTTCACTAGGTACAGGCAAAGGAGTATACAAACCATGTGGCATTAATTTAGATTTAGCATGCTTACATCTTAGACACTGATCACAAACACGCTCAACATCACGTTTCATTTTAGGCCAATAAAAGTGCTCATGTAAAATAGCTAAAGTCTTAGTAATCCCAAAATGCCCCATCAAACCTCCCTCATACGCTTCTTTCACAAGCAACTCACGCATACTACAAGCAGGAACACACAACCTGTTCGCTTTAAATAAGAAACCGTCATGAATGTAAAACTTTCCAAAAGATGAATTTGCACAAGCAACAATAATCTCACCAAAATCGGAATCACACTCATATAGTTCCTTAATGATATCAAATCCCAACATCCGTGCATGCATTGAAGTAAGTAAAACATACCTGCGAGATAATGCATCGGCCACGATGTTTTCTTTACCTTGCTTGTAGCTTATAATATATGGAAATGACTCAACGAATTCTATCCATTTTGTGTGTCGCTTATTCAGCTTACCTTGACCCTTCAAGTGTTTTAATGATTCATGGTCGGTGTGGATCACGAATGCTTTAGGCCACAAGTAGTGCTGCCACGTCTCAAGTGCTCTCATAAGCGCATATAACTCTTTATCGTACGTGGGGTACCTCAAACCTCTCCGTTCAGCTTCTCACTAAAATAGGCTATTGGTCGCTTTTCTTGCATAAGAACTGCTCCAATACCTAACCCTGATGCGTCACACTCAATCTCAAATGTCTTCTCGAAGTTGGGTAGTGCCAAAATGGGTGCACTGCATAACTTCACTTTAAGATCCTGGAATGCTCGCCCTTGCACCTCGCCCCATTGAAAACCAACTGTCTTCTTTACTACCTCGGTCAATGGCGCGGCAATGCTACTGAAGTCCTTGACAAATCTCCACATCTACCTCGATGCCATCTGTACTCACAACAAAGCCAAGAAAAACAATTCTATCCATGCAAAATGTGCATTTGTCAGAGTTAGCATACAGTTGTTCTTTTTATAAAACATCAAGTACATGTCTCAAATGTAATTCATGCTCCTCAATCGATGTACTGTAAACTAAGATGTCATCAAAGTATACCACAACAAACTTTCCTATAAATGCACGCATAACATGATTCATTAATCTCATAAATGTGTTAGGTGCGTTTGTAAGACCAAATGACATAACTAACTATTCATATAATCCATATTTGGTCTTAAATACGGTTTTCCACTCATCTCCATCTCTCATGCGAATTTGATGGTATCCACTTTTCAAATTAATCTTACTAAATATCTTAGAACCATGCAATTCATCTAACATGTCATCTAACCTAGGAATAAGATGGTGATACTTTACCGTTATATTATTGATGGCTCGACAATCAACACACATCCGCCATGTCCCATCTTTCTTAGGAACTAGAAGCACTGGTACTGCACAAGGACTCATGATTTCCCTTACATACCCTTTGTCCATCAAATCCCGCACTTGCCGTTGAAGTTCCTTTGTCTCCTCAGGATTGCTTCTATAGGATGGCCTGTTGGGAATGACTGCTCCAGGTACGAAGGCTATATGGTGATCAATGCCTCTAATGGGTGGAAGCCCACTAGGAATGTCCTCAGTCAGTACATCGTTGTAGTCCTGCAAAAGAGATGAAATAGACATAGGAAGCAAATGGTCAGTGTTAGAAAAATAAACATGGGGCTCCTTGTAAACTAACAATAGCATCAGGCTGCTAGTTTTGAAAGCTCTCCTCGCTTCACCCTCACCCATGTAGAAACTCCTTTTCACTCTCCCTTTGGTGTCCCCTTTACTTTCACTCTCACTTCCCTTGGGTAAACTCTCGGCTTTGGCCTTATTTTTCACACTCTCACTAGTTTCCCCCAAGTTAGTGTTTGCATTCGCCCTCTTTTTATCCCTCTCAAGTTGCAACTTAACTTGATCTTCATGGACTTGCTTTGGTGTAAGTGGGTATAGTGTAATGGGTTTCTGTGGACAACAGAACCTGGGCGACGCTGTTCTAGGCTCGCGGCCTAGTTGGGAAGTACGAAATAACATGGAGTCGCCACCCGGTGTGAACCGGGACAAAGATTTAAGGCTGCACTCACCCCTCGCAAGGGAAGACCTCAAACCGTTGGGTTCGGAATGGTCCCTTACTTAAGTCACTTGTAATGAAAGGATTTATGTAATAATTTAATCAAGTCTAAGTAACACTTTTTCCAATAGGATCATGCTTCTAAATTCACATGCATACATCAACAAGTTCATCACAACATACAACATCACATGGCAATCTCATGAACATATTTCAATCATATGATATGGAAAACTAAGAACAACCTAATCATGCTTGAGTACTATCTCATGAATACATCGAATGGATAAATGCAAGAATACAAATAATATGATTGGCTACATAATGCAAGGGAGATCAACCAAGAGGCAATTATGCATGAATATGATAAGACAGACTCAGTTCAGTGTGTGCGCGTTCGTGTAGCGTTCGTAACGCGTTCGAACGGTAAACAGAAGGTTCGCGTTCGTGTAGCGTTTGATAACGCGTTCGAATGGGACCAGACCTGATGATACAAAATGCATGCGCGTTCGAGTAGCGTTTGATAACGAGTTCGAACGATAAACAAAAGGTTCGCGTTCGAATTACGTTCGATGACGCGTTCAAACAGAACTGGCAGATTGCATACATTCATATGGTTTTAGATATCGCATTCAAACAGGATTACAACAAGACATATTTAATCACATGGACACCTAAATCATGCATAAAGATTAACATACTAAGGGCTAAATCATGCTAATAAATAAATAACATGCTAACTACATCATGCTCAAATACAAGTTTGGAATGAAACGAAATACATGTATCCCTCAAGTGGTACGTGGAGTTGTTCCCGAGTACAGACCGCACTACCGTCCATTCGGATTCGGCTACGGAATTTATGTCCATGTTTCCATCCGATATACCACAAAAGAGAACACGCATTCCGTTCATCTAGGTTCACATCATGCCTCACAAACGACTCTCATGCGATAATAAATAAAAGACAAATGAAAGATAATAAATACAAGGTGCCCTCAATGCAGACCTTTATGTCGTCTCTCGTAGTATGGGGTACGGTCGTCGGAAGGGTGGATGTGTTGGATAATATGACCCATAGCGTCACTATTTGCACAGATCATTGTGTTGTTGTAGCAAATTAACTATGTAATAAGGAAATTGCACTCTCATCGTTTGTGATTAGATCACCATAGATATATAAATGAAGAGAGGTCCCTATGATTAGTTCCTGGACTGAGAATGATATGAGACAGTATCAGTCCCCAAAGGTTTAATCATTAAATATCCCTAGTCGTAGTATTATCGAGACTGGACATCGATAATGCGGAATAGACTAGTATTGCACTTGTGCGCGTTGTGAGGGCACAACGGCATAGTTCTCATATATATAAGTATTGGATACTTGTGCAAGTGCGATAGGAGGTCGTGTTTCAACGATGGTACGGGAAACAGCTTCGCTCTGGATAGACCCTTCGGAATCCCATTGGTATTATGACTAGGTGTCTATGGGAGGCCGAAATCAAGGTAGGTGTGTATAGTCTTAACCTGAGACTTACATCGCTAATACTTACGACAATCGGTAAACTTTAGTTTTGGTGGTGGGGGATCTTAACTGGTTCTGTGTTCACCTATTCTGGGTTTATCAGAGAATCGTAGTGTATTGGATGTGATGTCAAGACGGAAGTGTCACTCCAGTCATAATGGAGATGATGTCACGCAGGATACGGTATTAGTGCTCTTAAAGTGATGCGCATCCAATCGTGATATTATGGCCAGGTCATGAATATCCGATTATAGAGACTAGTTACCAGACATCCGATATGTGTTTCGGACGGGGCAGACACTTATCCAGCCCCAGCCCTAGCACGTGATTATCCGATACTGGGCCGATATGCACAATACAATTGTATACTACGCTTGATACAGATCTAGATATTCTTTGATGAATATGTCCGGAGAACTTGGGAAGACTTGGTGCTTTGCTAGGAGTCGACCTTGTCTCGTAAATCGGTAGAACGTAGTACTTGGTACGTACGTGATTCGGGCACTCCGACGACCGTATTTACTGCCAACTTATCCGGGGATCTCATGGGTCGCTTCCCGATAATCCACCGATGACGCACAACTTGCACTCTTGAATAATCTGGGATTATATAGAAGAGAGAGAAAATTAATCTAGGATTAATAACGGAGATGTTTTATCCGGGATAAAATATCGTCTAGAGAGAGAGAACGATTAATTCGGAATTAATCGATGTATTAGACGAAATTAGATTTCGACGCGGAATTAAAATTAGATTTTAATTCGGGCAAACGAGTTAATTGAGAATTAATTCGTTAGCGACGTAAATAATAATTTCGCCGGGGGCGATTATTTATTTAAATTCGATTGAATTAACGTCGCGACGTAAGCTCGGTATTTCGGAAATATCGAACCCGAACGCGTGAGTGCACGTGGGCCCACTTTCATTTGGAACGTGTGGGGCCCACATGACACATGTCATTCTAATGCTTTGCATGTAGATTGTGTACATTGTACTCAATGTCATTGCATGTAGATTGTGTACAATGCACTCAATGTTATTGCATGGAAATTGAGTGTTTTATACTCTAAGCCATTGCATGTTATGTGTCATAATTTTATTATTAATTTAATAAATTATGGCATAAATATAAATTGATTTTTGGTAAATCATTTTAATTAACATAACACAAATTCTTCTCTCTCAATTTCTCTCTTCTCCTCACGAAATTCACAAGGTGTGGACTGTTTTTGGAAGCCAAAAACCGTGAGCTAAAGGGAAGCAAGAGTGGTTTCTCATGGTGAGAAATCAAGTGCTAGCACACTTACAAGTCTTGCGAAGGTGGTAGGGAGGTTCGACCATGAGACGGGATCCATCCGACGAAGCTAGGAGCTCCGTTTCTTCACTTAATTTTCTGTTTTTGTAGGCAGTGGACTGCATGCAGTAGGCTTACATGGCAGTGCGTTTTTGGGCTTGAATCGTCTCCAAATCGACTCTACCGATCAATGTGAGTATTCCGCTACCTCCGTTGATGTGTTCACACATAATTTCATGTCTTGATTTGATCTTGGGACCTTAGAATTTACCAACAATGGCATCATGAGCTAATGTTGCAAGCATGAAATTTGTAGGGCTTAAAATTTGGGTAAATGTTTGTTGAGCATGATTTGAATGAATTGTTTGTTTGAGTATGCTTATAACATGTTTAAATTCATTTTGGTTGGACTAATTTGATGAAAATGATTTGGAATATTTTCCCCAAAATTGTCACCTTGGCCGAATGAATTGATTTTGAATCATTGGAATTTTGTTGATTTTGATTCATTGGATGAGTTAAAATCATGTAGGATGATGTTAATTTAATGTCATTGGATTGTACTTTGAATTGAACATAACCCTAAATTCCATACTTGGCCGAATGTGAATGCCCTAATGTCTTGGTATATTTTGATTTTATGAACATTGGATGTGTATGAAATCATTCGGGAAGTTAATACTTGTCGATTGTGTAATTAATCGGATTGAATTCAAATCGGACAAAATAACCTTCCTTGGCCGAGACTTAGCAAGCATGTAAATGGGTTTGATTTTTCATTATGTGTGTTTGACATGTGATAATGAATTGAATATGATTAATAAGACTAATTTGGTGTTTTAAAAAATGTTGATTTAGTTGATTAATCATATAATGCACTTTTGATAATTAAATTGTGAAAATTGGATTTTTGGATTTAATTAATTGGGCCTAATTTTTGAAATTAGAATTTATTGTTGCATTTGGGGCTATTGGGCTTGATTTATCAAGTTTGGTTTAGGCCAAGTGGATTGGATCCAATTGGGCCCAAAACCTTAACCATAAAGCCCAATTGCGACTAATGAACCTTTTATGTTCAATTGGGCCTAATGGGCCAAGATTGATTTATGGGCTTATGGGGTAAATCCCGGATTGGACTTTGGTTATCGGTTTGACCCGAGTTGACCAAAAGTCCACGCCTTAAGAAATCAATCAAAAGCCCATTGGACTTTAATTGAATTGACGTTGGACGTTAATCGGTCTTTGAGACGCGTTACGATTAGATTTGGAATTTAAATCGTAAAAGGTTTATTAAATAAAGTGTAATATTTAATTTGGAATTGAATAGAATTAGTATTAAATACATGTTAAATTAGATTTAATGATGTAGTTTAATTTAATTCATGAATTCGTACTTTGAGTACTTATTCGCAAAAACGAGTTTGACTCGAACAAAATCAAATCGTTGTTTGAACATTGGATGATCACTTAATTATCAGATTAATTAATTTGATTAGATTGATTGATAGCATGCTTATGTGTGTGAATACGTGGTTGTGTTGAATGAATAATGTATATCGGATGGATATTAGTCGGGTGGGCAATTTTAGAAATTGTTGTAATAAATTCGATTTATTAAATTGGACCTGCGTGTCCAGCCTTATCACCTTCTTTCTCTTTGTATTCTCTTCTCACCTATTCCCCTCTATGTATATGAGGTTTCTTTAGAAGTGTAGTGTAACGGGTAGAAGTAGTACAAGTGCTAGCTTGAGTGAGAAAGGGAGAGATTTGATCTAGGATCAATGTGTTAAGTATCCATCCGCATATCATTATTATTTTATTTCATACTCGCTTTATTATGTATTTAGAATGCATGTTTAAGGGTGTATGATGATGAGACCTTAACAAAGATAATTAAATTGGTAGCCAATTTGCACGCGAAAAACCCTCATTAAATATCATGCGTTTTTCCTTCCATTGAGTGATTCTTACTCAAGATCCGAGATTGGCAGGGTTGTTGGCCAAAGTCAAGCCCTTGTCCATCAAAGATGTGTTTTAATCACGAGGCTTTGTTCTATATCGGTGTCGTGTCCAAGTTGTGGTTTGTTGGCCAAAGTCAAGACCACTTCTTGTCCATTGACATTGATTACGAAGCCTCCATGGTCAATGGGTCCGCGCTTGACTGGGATCATCAGGTTTGTTGTGCCAAAGCCAAGGCCTAGTTGATTCAGAGGAAAAAGGTTAGGGTATATAATTGGATATATAGGCATATATAGATATATGTTTAGGACTTGGATGTCCACCTAACCGGATCTAGGAATTGGATGAGATCCAATTGATCTTAGAGATCTACCTAGTTAATTATCATACAATTTGTTGGCCAAAGTCAAGATTGTGTGATATTTAACGGGATCCTAGCCCACTAGGAAACACGGTTTCCCGAGTACTCGACAGAGGGTTAGAGGCTCGACGAAAAATAGTGGGAGGCAAGTATTGAATTTGCAACATTCGTTCGAATACTCGCTAAACACGCTCATTTATATTTTACTCGTCATATTAATCAAAAGTATTAGTCGGACTAATATTTTATGTTGTTTTAATAAATATATATAGTTGGACTATATACAAACTCATTCAATATATAGTTGATTTTGTAATTGGATTATAGTAATCAATATAATTGAATTAAATGATAGTTGATTTTATAATGGGATTATAGTAATCAATATTAAATTATAGTTGATTAAATAATTGGATTATTGTAATCATTATAATAAATAGTACCTTAATAATTTGATTAAATAGTTGGACTATTAAAATCAAGTAAAGAATTGAAAGGTTGAATATTTAAAATATATAATCATTGGATTAAATGTTTTAAATGATTTAATTTTCAATTGGGAATTTATAATAGGTTAATTTATTTGATAAAATAACTTATTATTACTAAGCCCATAATTAAGCAAATAGTAGAGCATAAAGTCTTTGGAAGATTTATGTGATGATGACTTTAGTGCTTAATTATATACTTATAATCTATCTTTAGATTTAAAAGTATTAAAATTGCAATTAATAATTCTTGGAGAATTAATTGACTATTCTAGTGGAGAAAAGTCAAAGTTTGCAATTGGGCATGTAGCACAAGGTGCACATCGTTTCGATATTCCGAAACCCAAGGCTTGGCCAAAGGTTTGTGAAATATTGAAAAGGATAATTGACATATCCCAAAGTGACTACCATTTGGATATGGAAGACACGAAGGAATTAAAGAAAGGGCGAGGCTCTAACTTTAAAATATTTGTCAAAGTTATGTTCACTACTAGTATTAAAATTGGATTTTAAATACTTAGTGTGGTACATAAAATATATGTATTGACGTTCAGAATCCGCTGTGAGCTGGATACTGGCTTCAAGCCGAGATTTCTCTGCGAATCGGAAACGGGACGAAAGTCGCTGTTTCGACCGTAGATACCTAAGTTTAGAAACTACCCTTTGGGTATGTACTTAAATTAGGAACTGTCATAATGTAACTAGTTTATCTAGAGACATTATCTCTATATCAGTGTTTAATCCATTGCGGATAAAACCTTTATATTCTAGAACACTAAAGTGTTTCAATATATAAAGATGATACTGAGATAAATACAGAATTATATTTTGAATATAAATAAAATCTCAAACATATAATGACAAATAAATAGCTCAAATTGATTTGATCAATGGAGACTTATTTGTGGCATTGTTGTCTGGGACACAATTAAACAAGACTCGTATATCCACACTTTTGAAGAGTGGGTACTAGGACTGATTTGACTATTCAAATAAGGTCTACGAATCTAGTTTATTAAACAAGACTCGTATATCCACACTTTTTGTAGAGTGGGTACTAGGACTGATTTGACTATTCAAATAAGGTCTGCGAATCTAGTTTATTAGGTAAAATACCTAAAATACTATTTACTTGGTAATAGTAAAAGGGCCACCGATCTGTTAGCCCTATTCATGGTGAAGTAAGTGGGCCCATATCTAGCTAGGCTAGATGTGAACATGAATATTTCGTGACCTTAACGGATGTGACATCACGTTGTGGTTATGTGTTTCTTTTGAAGAACACAGATCGGAAACTTTAGAGTTTCGACACGAAGTAGACAAACAGATCGGCTATAGTATTATTCCGCCACGGTGAAACCGTAATGGAAAATACTTAAGCAGTAAGTTTCATACGTAAATGAAAGAGTACGGTATTCTTTCGTATGAGGACTCCTCCCGAGACACGTTAGTTAAACGGTGTGTCCGAACCAAAAACCGAATTTTGTTGGACATAATAAGGTTTATCACGAGTCGCTCTGAGCTACTATTTCCTTCAACAGGATATGTATTAACAGTGCAAAACTTATTTAGAATAAGGTTCCATATAAATCTGTTTGACAGATATCATATAGGATATGAACAGGGAAGAAACGAGGTTTCTCATTCCTGATAATTTGGGTATGCCAGGCATAGCGTTTGGATGATACCAAACTAAGGACCCAAATTGGATAAGTGCCAATATAAGTTATCCTAAGGGAAACCTTAAATATAGTACTTGTAAATCCCACATGAGAACAATGTAATTGTTGCTCACCATGCGGTTTTCCTGAGAGGAATACCGATATGCAGTGGTCAGTGGGAGGATAGTGATACTCGATGAAAATCGGAGTAATACTGATCAAGGCACGAAGTCCTTAATGGAACACAAACAGTTCATCTATGATGAATCTATACCATTAATCTTCAAATACACAAGAAACTAGTAGATCGGATAGAGTCAGAAAACAACCTAGGGTATGGGTTTCTGATCTCACCCCATAAAGATGTCAATCTTATGGTGGTGTACCATCTGACTACGTTTAGAGGAAGTGATACGAGGTATCGACTCCCTGTTATGGCAAAGTGCCATGAGTCCGAAATGGATTCCATGTATAACAACTATGTTTGGATACTAGTTGTTGTACCACAAGGCGTTGTGCCTATGGTACATTAAACGTCTTCAAGGAAGACATACATGGAAGGCAACATACCAACGTGCAAACCTAAGGTTTTGACGGAAAGGTAGCGTTATCAACATTATGTTAATAACGGTTCAACCTTTTTACCTGTTGCCATGATAAATCCATTTTGAAGATGCTTGTTGATAACTGTATATTTCATTAATGAAATATGTCAGTTACAAATCAAAATCGCTTTCCTGAAAAGGAAACCTTTTGGAGGATGTTTACAACATCCTGACGATTTTGTATAACCGACAAACAGGTTTGCGGGTTATTCGATCCATGTTTGGATTGATGCAAGCATAAGGTTCTTGGAACTGTTATTTTGAAATAATCATAATGATTTATGATTTGATTCAAAGCGAAATAATTCTTGTGTATATAAGGAGGTTAGTGGGAGAGCGCACTGACAGTGAAATTCCCATAAAGCAATTGGTGAAAGCTTGGCTTTCATAGATATTCTTTCAATAGAAATTCTCCGTAGAATTCTGGGGAGTAACAACCTTTATTCAGGGAATAAGATCTACTGGGATAGATTTGGAGTTGTTAACACTCTCTGGAAATTGTACATTTAAAATGTACTTGTATTGGTGTCTCATACGCTTCGAGCATATGGAGTCACAATCGGGTCAATCCAAGTGACAGTCACTGGATTGAAGATTAAAGAACATCTGTTAGTATCTGAGAGAACTAAAGATGTTGTCTTAAACTATGGAGATGGAGAACTTGAAGTGACTGGGATCACTGCTGCAAGTTTCCAAACCGGTAAATACTGCGGTACTATAAAGTTTGAATAACAGGGACAGTGAGCTGGAAATCTTCCTAGCAAGATAACTGTTGCCGAATAAACAACAAATGCGGATCATTGCTGCAGCTGAGGCAGCAATAGAAGACCATCTGGGTCGAAAATAAATCTAATAAGATTAGATAAGTTCTGTTAGCAGCTGAGCTAGGCGTCAGCATAGGCTAAGGAATTAAAGGTCTCATCGACGATCCAGATATATACTTCTGTATCATCTGATTCGTTCGGATCATACATCGTGGCGATGTGATGATCGTGTAAATCGCGTCAGACGATAATTAAGCAAATCCGCTGACGAAAACCTTTCCTCAGCAATTTGAGCGAATTGTACATAGTTCGAGTGTAGGACACTTGAGTGACTCGCTACGTGCCAAGTGGGAGATTGTTGGATAATATGACCCATAGCGTCACTATTTGCACAGATCATTGTGTTGTTGTAGCAAATTAACTATGTAATAAGGAAATTGCACTCTCATCGTTTGTGATTAGATCACCATAGATATATAAATGAAGAGAGGTCCCTATGATTAGTTCCTGGACTGAGAATGATATGAGACAGTATCAGTCCCCAAGGTTTAATCATTAAATATCCCTAGTCGTAGTATTATCGAGACTGGACATCGATAATGCGGAATAGACTAGTATTGCACTTGTGCGCGTTGTGAGGGCACAACGGCATAGTTCTCATATATATAAGTATTGGATACTTGTGCAAGTGCGATAGGAGGTCGTGTTTCACCGATGGTACGGGAAACAGCTTCGCTCTGGATAGACCCTTCGGAATCCCATTGGTATTATGACTAGGTGTCTATGGGAGGCCGAAATCAAGGTAGGTGTGTATAGTCTTAACCTGAGACTTACATCGCTAATACTTACGACAATCGGTAAACTTTAGTTTTGGTGGTGGGGGATCTTAACTGGTTCTGTGTTCACCTATTCTGGGTTTATCAGAGAATCGTAGTGTATTGGATGTGATGTCAAGACGGAAGTGTCACTCCAGTCATAATGGAGATGATGTCACGCAGGATACGGTATTAGTGCTCTTAAAGTGATGCGCATCCAATCGTGATATTATGGCCAGGTCATGAATATCCGATTATAGAGACTAGTTACCAGACATCCGATATGTGTTTCGGACGGGGCAGACACTTATCCAGCCCCAGCCCTAGCACGTGATTATCCGATACTGGGCCGATATGCACAATACAATTGTATACTACGCTTGATACAGATCTAGATATTCTTTGATGAATATGTCCGGAGAACTTGGGAAGACTTGGTGCTTTGCTAGGAGTCGACCTTGTCTCGTAAATCGGTAGAACGTAGTACTTGGTACGTACGTGATTCGGGCACTCCGACGACCGTATTTACTGCCAACTTATCCGGGGATCTCATGGGTCGCTTCCCGATAATCCACCGATGACGCACAACTTGCACTCTTGAATAATCTGGGATTATAATAGAAGAGAGAGAAAATTAATCTAGGATTAATAACGGAGATGTTTTATCCGGGATAAAATATCGTCTAGAGAGAGAGAGCGATTAATTCGGAATTAATCGATGTATTAGACGAAATTAGATTTCGACGCGGAATTAAAATTAGATTTTAATTCGGGCAAACGAGTTAATTGAGAATTAATTCGTTAGCGACGTAAATAATAATTTCGCCGGGGGCGATTATTTATTTAAATTCGATTGAATTAACGTCGCGACGTAAGCTCGGTATTTCGGAAATATCGAACCCGAACGCGTGAGTGCACGTGGGCCCACTTTCATTTGGAACGTGTGGGGCCCACATGACACATGTCATTCTAATGCTTTGCATGTAGATTGTGTACATTGTACTCAATGTCATTGCATGTAGATTGTGTACAATGCACTCAATGTTATTGCATGGAATTGAGTGTTTTATACTCTAAGCCATTGCATGTTATGTGTCATAATTTTATTATTAATTTAATAAATTATGGCATAAATATAAATTGATTTTTGGTAAATCATTTTAATTAACATAACACAAATTCTTCTCTCTCAATTTCTCTCTTCTCTCTCACGAAATTCACAAGTGTGGACTGTTTTTGGAAGCCAAAAACCGTGAGCTAAAGGGAAGCAAGAGTGGTTTCTCATGGTGAGAAATCAAGTGCTAGCACACTTACAAGTCTTGCGAAGGTGGTAGGGAGGTTCGACCATGAGACGGGATCCATCCGACGAAGCTAGGAGCTCCGTTTCTTCACTTAACTTTCTGTTTTTGTAGGCAGTGGACTGCATGCAGTAGGCTTACATGGCAGTGCGTTTTTGGGCTTGAATCGTCTCCAAATCGACTCTACCGATCAATGTGAGTATTCCGCTACCTCCGTTGATGTGTTCACACATAATTTCATGTCTTGATTTGATCTTGGGACCTTAGAATAAACCAACAGGATGCTCCGTAACTCTTCCGGTTCACTGGTTCACTGCTCTCGTTCGTTGTCTTACTATTTTGGGTCGTCGTTCTCCGTCTTTCGCTGCTGTTTTGACTCCGATTCGCTGCCGCTGCTACTGTTTTGCTGCTGATTTTAGTTATATTTTTGGGATGTTTTGGCTACTGTTTTGGGTGTGATTTTCGGTGATGTTATGGTGTGGTTCGGGGGCTGTTTTATGTGTGTGTTTAGGGCTGCTGTATGCGTGTTTTAGGGCTGCTGTATGGGCTGTTTTAGGAGGTGTAGGGGCTGCTGTTTTCGGTTGTGGAGTGGGGGAGATGAAGGGGATTATTTCTGTTTTTCTTCTTGTTATTGCCGTGAGTGGCTAGGGCTCTTGGTGTGTT
This sequence comes from Zanthoxylum bungeanum, assembly GCA_019454045.1. Lineage (NCBI taxonomy): Eukaryota > Viridiplantae > Streptophyta > Magnoliopsida > Sapindales > Rutaceae > Zanthoxylum > Zanthoxylum bungeanum. The sequence continues at coordinate 62,239 of SKCR01042720.1, forward strand.
GTGATTTGTGTGAGTTGTGTGTATCTTATGTGTATGAGCCAGGGGAGGCTTTTCTTGTATGAATGAGCTAGGCTTGAGAAGGTTGGTGAAGGGTTCTTTATATAGAGAAACGTTAAGGTTACTCCTTGTCTCACAAGGAAGGGATTTTGGCATTAAGAGGAGGATTTGATTTGCTATTCAACAAGGAAAGGATTAGATTGATGGGGGACAAATTTAGTTTAGATTAGGAATACAAAATATTTAATTTGTTATGATTGATTTTAATTAGGCATGACATCTTTTCAATTTAGTATGTGATTTGTTTAGTTAGGAAGGAATCTTGTGTAATTGGTGGGTGAATATCTTAATTAAGGGATTAAAATATTTCATTGATTTTAATGTTTATTTTAATTTGGTATGTGATTTTTAGATTTGTTTTGATTTCACCATGTGTTAAATATGTGTTTTAAGTGGGCTTGGGCGTGTGGGCCAAGGCTTGGGCGAATCGGGCTTAATGTGAGGTTAGCAGCAAAACCAGAATTACCGACACCGTTCGAACGCCTCCTCGAACGTGGCATGAACGCCCGCAATCTGTTTGGAGTTCGAACGAATTAACGAACGCAGCACGAACGAAAACAGTGAACCTTGTTCATTCTGAATTTCCCCTTCCGACGTCCGTTTCTCGTGACTTCCGTGACTTAAAAGGTAGTGCCTCCAAATGAGACTCATCATAGGGACTAATATGCAAAAATGCAGTGCCTACAGTTTCCCTTTATGCTGAAATGAATACTTATTCTTGAACCCATCATGAATCACCTTCTTATCAAACTGTCACGGCCTCCCCAAAAGTATATGACCCGTATGCATCGGAATCACATCACATAGAACATCATCTATGTAAGGCCTTGTAAAGCTCAATAATACCTGCTTCATTACCTTCACTTCACCACAATCATTCAACCATTGCAACTTGTAAGGCTTGGGGTACTTCAAGTAACTCAACCCCAATCTCTCAATCAAAGCCATGTTAGTCACATTGGTACAACTGCCTCCATCTATAATCATACTACAACCCTTACCATTCACACGACATCTGGTGTGGAATATGTTCTCCCTCTGCTGATCACTCTCATCCTCAACAACTTGTGTTGTCAAAGCACGCTTAACAACTAGGGATAAGTTATCTAAAAGGTATGCAGCTTCCTAGTGGTCACTAGCATCTTCTAACTCCGACATCTCATCCTCAACCTCATCATCTGTAGAGTACACATCTCCGCTCTTGTCAATCAATAAGGTGCGCCTATTGGGACATTGTGAAGCATAGTGTCCCATGCCCAAACACTTGAAACACTTGACATCCTTAGTTCTCATAGTTGTACCCTCAGGTTTACGTCTAGGCTTACTCGATTCTGCAGCCTCTTTACCCTTGCCACTAGGTTCGGCCCTAGGCTTGTTAAAGCCTCCATCTCGCTTCTCATTCGGAACCCATTTCCCCTTCCAAGTAGAAGTAGTCTGAGTACCAAATCTGGATGTGGCCTTCTTCTTGAGTTGCCTCTCTACCTTGATAGCCATGTGAAGCATGTCCTCCAAATCAACATAATGATGTAACTCCATCATGTTGACAATCTCCATATTTAAGCCTCCAAGAAACCGTGCCATAGTAGCCTCTGCATCCTCAACTACATTCGCCCTGATCATGGCAACTTCCATCTCTGTGTAGTAATCCTCAACACTCTTGGTACCCTGATACAGATGTTGTAGCTTCCGATATAACTCATGGTAGTAATGGCTCAGAATGAACCTCTTCCTCATAAGACCTCTAAGTTCTTCCTAAGTCTGAACTGGTCTCTCATAGTTTTTTCTCCGAGTAGCAACAAGTCGATCCCACCATATCATGGCATAATCAATAAACTCAATAGCTGCCAGATTGATTTTCTTCTCATCTGAGTAGTGATGGCAATTGAATGTCAGCTCAATCTTCTTCTCCCATTCCAAATAAGCCTCGGGATCATTCTTGCCCTGAAAGGTTGGTATCTTGATTTTAATGCTACCTAGATCTCCATCTAAGTCCCCCCGTCTACCATAACCCCTTCGATCATAATCCCCTCGCCTATCATCAAATGCACCTCTATCATCAAATCGTCTATCCCTCCTATTATGTCTCCCATCAAACCTCCTATCACACCCTCTAGACCAAACCCCCTACCATGCCTCCGATCTTATCTAGGCTGAAACCTCTCCTTGACATCATCAAAATCATCAAAGTCATTCTCGGATTCTTCTTCATCTGATGGTATATGTTGCGGTGGTACTCGTCATGGTGGCACATTATGAGGTGGTGGTACATTATGAGGTGGTAGTACATTATGAGATGATGGTACATTCTGAGGTGGTGGTGCTCTGGGAAAACTGCCCGACTGAATACTCTCTACACTCTTGGACAACCTTTCCAATGCAGTATTCATATTCTCCATCATATCTGTAAACTTTCTATCCATAGCTGCAAGCTTCTCATCGACGGTTAAACTAGCACCTGCCATTTCAAAGCTCAACAAACAAATCAGTAATAACAAGAAAGTAATACGATGTATAAAATGACATGAATCCAACACTCAAGGAACAAATGACATGAATCCAACAACTCAAGGAACATTAGATCCTTTGCAATTGCCAACAGGTCCAATCACACGCCAAAGAGCTAAGAAGATCATAGACGCAATGGCGGGGCTAGCGCAGAATGCCATGGTCGAGTGTGACAGACAACTTCGGGGCATATTGGCGTCACATGAGGGCTTCAATGGAGTGGATCCAAAGCTATTTCACTTGACCCAAGTCATACCAGAGTAACGCACCAACAATCTTGAAGCCGAGTATATTTTTAACGAATCAAGCCGATTCAAGCCCGACACTAAATATCCGGCCAAGACAAGACTTATTGGACTTTATGACACATCATTATGCCTTTATACATGGAAGCCACGAATTTGGAGGACTTTTGGTGCAAGGAAACAACTTTAGACAAATTTGGAAAAGTTTTCCACATTTGTTGACTTTTATGATTTTGTGTTTTTTACTATAGACTTTTTTGGTAAAGTTATTTATTAAGTCTTTGTTTCTTTTGACTTTGTGTTTGTTATTAAATGTCTATTAAGGGCATGGCCATTTAATAACCATTAGTTAGCAACTTAGGGTGTTTAGGTCATTTTGCACCCATTAGGGTTTCTTTCATTGTACTATTTAAACTCATTTCATCTTATGAGAAGCTAATCACCAAAATTTCGAATTTCATCTTCATTTTGAAGTCTTGGCTATTGCTGACATGATCCAGGCAGACAACAAACCAAATAATGCATTACAAGTACCAGAAGGGCCAATTACGAGGCAGAGGACCAAAAGACTCAGAGAAGCAATGGCGGGATTAGTTCAGAGTTTTATGGCCGGCTGCAACCAACAAATAGAGGCGCATGTGGGCTTCGATGGAAAGGGCCCAAAGCCATTTCACTTGGCCCAAATCAGTTTAGAATAAAGCTTTCTAGGCTTTTAAAGACTTAAAGACTTGATATTTAATGTAATTTCGTTTTTAGGGGCATTATTGTCTTTATGCCTTTAGGGTTTCTTTTTGTAACAATATTTAAGCTTACTTTCTTCTTCATTTGAGGCAACCAACGAATTTGTAAACTCAAAAAGCTTAAAGCTTTGGCTATGGCCGAATTATTGTAAGGGAGGGATTCCTCTTTTCAAGTTTGAATCGACTTATCTAAGTTTTGGCAAACTTAGTGGCGTCTCCATTGCTAGCAAAACACTACAAGGATTCATCTTAAAGGTTCTCAAGGGCAAGTTCTTTGTGGGTCTTCTTTGTGGCCTTGGAAAGGTTTTGTTTCTACAAAATCATATTCGCGGTTCTTGGGGTTTGCTTGGATTTCGAATCCAAGTGGGTTTCTTGTCATTTGGTATCTAGAGCTCAGGGTTCCAAGGTCTGATTTTTCTATCTTTCCTTTTGTTTGATTCTGTTTTTCTCTTGTTCTTTGTTATTTTCGTTTCAGTTCTTGTTGGATCTTGTTTCTGTTTTTTTGTTTTGTTTATTTCTGGATCTGTTTTTGGTGTGTTTGTTCTTTGTTATTTTCGTTTCAGTCCTTGTTGGATCTTGATTCTGTTTTTGTTTTGTTTATTTCTGGATCTGTTTTTGGTGTGTTCTGCATATCAGTTCATTCCAGTTGCATATCAGTTCATCTTCATCACTTTCTCCAGTTCTGGGCTTCTGTTCTGTTCTTCCTACGACATAGTCATTCTGTTCTTTAGCATATGTTTAAGAAATAAGCATGTTCTTGGCGGCTGTGTGTTTTGTTTCTAAAACCCTAGTGTAGTGTGAAATCAGACCCTGAAAACTAAGTGAAGTCTGAAATCAGACCTAAAACGTAACCTTTGAAATCTGCCTCTGAAATCAGACTCTGAGTTCAGACCCTGAAACTTAACTATTGAATCAGCTTCTGAGATCAGACCCTGAAACTTAGCCTCTGAAATCAGACCCAGACCAGTAGCCTCTGAAATCAGACCCAGACCAGTAACTTCTGAAATCAGACCTAGACCAATAGCCTCTGAAATCAGACCCTAACCAGTAACCTCTGAAAATTAGCCTCTGAATTCAGACCCTGAAATCAAACCCTTATTCGACTCTGAAATCAGACACTGACCAACAGCCTCTGAATTCAGACCATCATCAGACTCTGAAATCAGGCTTTGAAAACCAGCCTCTGAAATCAGAACCTGAATCAGCCTCTGAAATCAGAACCACATTTAGCATCTGACGTTATTGTTGTGATATTTTTATATCGTACCGCAAGTGTACGGTGTCAAGTTTTAGTATAAATCAGTGAAAGAGTGTCGAACCCACAGGGATTGCGTTAACTCGCACTAAGTACTACAATTGATAATCCTAACTTTATTTAGAAAACAATTAATAAAGATTTTTATAAATAAATAAATAAAATATACAAATATTTAGATAGGAGGAACTAATACGATAGAGATTCTGGATCCCGATTCCACCTAGCTGTCTCCTATATATTTGTCATGTCAATTAATCTTGTTCGGTTATATTGTTTATAAGTCAAGACTCCGAAATTATTCACTCCCTCTCTCGAGTGCCGAGTGAAAAGATCATCAACTATAGACTTCGATATCTCTATAAAAATCCAATAGTTAACAACTCATTACGCTTTGTGATTCTATATTAACGACTTCAAAGGACTACAGATTCTCTCGAACTCTATAAAATCCTAGGCTATATTCTCTAGATCTATTCAAAATCCCCTCTCTCGAGTGATAGATTCTAAACATTCATCATCTCAAATTGTGGCCAACAATCAAGAAGCATTAAACTCAAAAGAATATAAATAAATCAATAAAACTTCATAACAAAATTGATAAATAAAATACAAGGTTTGAGCATAGATTACAATCGTTCTCCAAAATTAAGGAGTAAATTCATGACAAAAGATGCAACAATAAATAATCAAGCCATGAATTTAATGGAAATCATTAGAGTTTTAAGAAAGAAGAAATAAGAAGATAAAACCCGAATTGAATCTCTTCCTCTCCGGATATTACAGCCTTTGTCTCCTCTTGTCGCTCTTCAATCCTCTCCTTGGATCTCTAAGAATATTTAATTCTGTGTTTTGTGCTCTGTATTAGCCTCCCCTTGAGTGTTGGATGTAATGTTATATTTATAGTTGAGGCAGGGAGTCTTTGGGTAGCATTAGGATTATTGAAAACCCTAAAATAATTTCCTGATACGCGTGAAACTTCCCTGCGCAGCGCCGCGGCGCTTATTCCCCTGGAAATTGTATGGAGATTGCATCTTGTGAAGGCGCCGCGGCGCCTGCCCTTTTGTTTCATTCCAATTGGCGCCGCCGCAGCGCTTGAGCCTCTGGAATTTATATGGGAAATTGGCGCTGTCTGATCCTTTGTGTTTTGTATTTGTTTGCTTCTCACTCTAGGGGCCCACGTTGCTTACTTCTTTCGTTTCCTGTGCTCACTTTTTGGTCAAAGCTCCCCTTTTCCTTTTTGCTTTCTTTTGGTCAACGTTGGTGGCTTTCTTTCTTTGCCTTTTCTCTTCATTCGGCCCCACACTTGCTTTATTGATTCAACTGGCGCCATGACGCCTATTAGTAATTAAATTATGGTGCCTTGGCGCCATTAGAGTTGGGAATTGTGGTGCGAGTGCTGATTTGTTCCTACGTTGTGTCCTATGCTCCCATATGGTTCTCAATACAAGTGTAATTATTCCCCGATCCATATTTTAATGCTCCTATAAATAAAACATAAAATAAATTATAAATGATATTAAATATCTCGAATTATAACAAAATAATAAGCTGAGAATGCCATAATAAGTGGGTATAAACCACACTTATCAAATACCCCCAAACTTAAGGTTTTGCTAGTCCCGAGCAAAAGATAAAATAAAAAAACTAAATTCAAATAAAAAATAAAAATTACTAAATTAACTAAGCCACTTTCGTAGGGATCACGTTTGCATTTAGCGTATGCAACAAGCCTTTAAACCCCTAGGCGGCCCTAGTGGACGAGTTATAGTCTCGTGAGGGCTTACAGTGACGATACCCACAAACGTCATTCACACTCAATCATGCAAAAAATAAAAAAAATAACAAAACATAGTCTCGATAGTTACGCATAATATATCCTCAAAGAAAGCTTATAAATGAAATTAGAGAACCTTCAAAGTACGCAATTGCAACTCGAATCCAATTTCTTGAATAAATTATCTAAGCTAGACTCACGGTGTGTGTGTGTGTAAAGGTTCATTCACAGCTTTGATCTTAAGTAAGCTAACTCAATGATTTCGTTTAAAAATTAGAATCGATGGTCAAACCAACCTAGATATCTCAATTATGCTCTGTAATTGCTTTATTTGTGTCGGTATGGTATGGTTTTTTTTTTTTTTTTTTTTTTATTTTCTTGTCTTTTTTTTCTTTTCTCATTTTGCACTCATTTTTTTTTCAACTCACCTACCCTTTAAGGTAGCATTTCTCCTCATGGTGGTCCTAATACTCGCCCATGGGTAGCTTCACGCTTATCGGTTATAGGTGGTTTATTTTCTTTCTTTAGAGACATTTTTCTTTTAGCTATACCATACTTCATAACACTAGCAAATCAAGATAGATATCTAAGCAAACGGTCATTCATCGACATGCAATTTCGTCAACTAGTCACATTGTCAACTACTTAAGTTTTACTGCTAAGAACCTATTTTAAGTGCTTACGAGTCTAACATAGATCAATTATTCAAGGCATCAGATAAAAGTAAATTAGGCACTTATCGTTTCTAAAATTTCACTCATAAACAAACAATATTATCACAAGATTTATGCTTTACTATCAAAGACTAAAACAAATTTTTTTTTTTTAATTTTTTTTTTTTTTTCAAAAAAAATTTAAACAACTAAATAGCAAGTAAACAACATGCACACACCCCCAAACTTAAAATTTGCATTGTCCTCAATGTAAGATAAATATCAAGAGCAAGAGTGAGGAACAACACTACCGTGCATGGAGTTGATCAGACTCTTGCTGGTTAGAATTTGGTTGCACGGGCGTTGTGTGTCTCGTGCTACCTGCATAAATAACATGCAAATAAATAAATAGCACACAATAAAATAAAATAAAATGAAAATAAAAAATAAAAGAAAATAATAATAAAAGAAATGCAAGGGTTGCCTCCCCGCTAGCGCTAAGTTTAACGTCTTCAGCCAGACGCAACCACCCAAATGGTTATGGTGGCTTAAAAGTAGTGAACCGGGTAATCTCATCTGTTTTCTTCTTTGGTATCCACCGGTTCTTATGACATGAAAAAGATAGCTTGGCAGGCTGTGGTGATTTATCCATAGATGGTCCCCCAGGATATGTAGATTTCCCTTCAATTGGAAATTCTGGACTGCACATTCGGCAAAATTGGCTCGGTTTTCTTTTTAATCTTCCAGGAATTATCTCTAAGTGAGAACTTGCCTTTCTTTTCCTCTTTTTACGGCCCTTTGGGAGTGGTTTCGAGTTTAGCTGCAGAGAATTTTCCTTTATACATGGTTGCATTATGCTCATAGGCTGTTGAAATACTGATTCACCCTGTCTGGTTTTAACTCTCTTTTCTACTGTATCTATCATGTGACAGTCTGCATCACCTTGAGAACTCGGCATGGCTCTGAAAACACTGAAGGTGATTTCTTCATATTGACCTCTCATTATCAATTCACCTTTGTTCTCTTCTTCTATTACTGTTTCCTCCTGAAATACCATTTCATTTTCTTTACTGCCTAAGTCCTGAGAGGTGTCTTTAAACTCTTTTCCGCTCCTACAGGTTATAATTTGACTTTCCTCATTGGGGTTGACTTCAGTATCACTCGGAAAATCCCATGTCTGTTGATTGGCCATGGAAGAAGCAAGCAACTCAATTTTTGCTTCTAAAGATTTCATATTTGCCTCTATATTGCCCATTCGTGTTTCGATATTATCCAGCATTGACTCGTTCTTCTCAAACCTCTCTGAAGCTGTAGCTACAAACGTGATCATGAGGTCTTCTAAGGAAGGTTTCTGCTCAGCTCTTGGATAATTGAAGCCATGATGAGGTTGCAAAATGTTTTCCATATCAGCATATGAAAAATTCGGATGATAATAAATAGGCATAGGACTGCCTCTATAGTTGTTGAAGTTCCGATTGTTCACATACTGTACTTGTTCAAATCCTGCTCCTCTGTTGGGTAAAAACATTCCATTAGCATAAACAGCTTCAATAGACGGTTGACTCATTTGATTTATCAATACTGCTAGATGAGTCGTGAAGGACGATACTTCAGCTATCAGTGCACTAACAGGATCTGCCATTGGTTCTTTTCAAACTCACCTCGTAAGAAAAAAAATATAAAAAAGCAAAATAAAATAAAAAATAAAAATAAAAATAAAACTTAAGACAAAAATAAAGAAATAAAGGAATAAAGTAAAAATAAAAAAAAATAAAAATAAAAATCTAAATTAAAGCTAAGATTACTTGGTAGTAGTATTAATGTGAATTAAACAAACAATCCCCGGCAACGGCGCCAAAAACTTGTTGTTGTATTTTTTTTATCGTACCGCAAGTGTACGGTGTCAAGTTTTAGTATAAATCAGTGAAAGAGTGTCGAACCCACAGGGATTGCGTTAACTCGCATTAAGTATTACAATTGATAATCCTAACTTTATTTAGACGACAAGTAATAAAGATTTTAATAAATAAATAAATAAAATATACAATATTTAGATAGGAGGAACTAATACGATAGAGATTCTGGATCCCGATTCCACCTAGCTGTCTCCTATATATTTGTCATGTCAATTAATCTTGTTCGGTTATATTGTTTATAAGTCAAGACTCCGAAAAATTATTCACTCCCTCTCTCGAGTGCCGAGTGAAAAGATCATCAACTATAGACTTCGATATCTCTATAAAAATCCAATAGTTAACAACTCATTACGCTTTGTGATTCTATATTAACGACTTCAAAGGACTACAGATTCTCTCGAACTCTATAAAATCCTAGGCTATTCTCTAGATCTATTCAAAATCCCCTCTCTCGAGTGATAGATTCTAAACATTCATCATCTCAAATTGTGGCCAACAATCAAGAAGCATTAAACTCAAAAGAATATAAATAAATCAATAAAACTTCATAACAAAATTGATAAATAAAATACAAGGTTTGAGCATAGATTACAATCGTTCTCCAAAATTAAGGAGTAAATTCATGACAAAAGATGCAACAATAAATAATCAAGCCATGAATTTAATGGAAATCATTAGAGTTTTAAGAAAGAAAGAAAAGAGATAAAACCCGAATTGAATCTCTTCCTCTCCGGATATTACAGCCTTTGTCTCCTCTTGTCGCTCTTCAATCCTCTCCTTGGATCTCTAAGAATATTAATTGTGTTTTGTGCTCTGTATTAGCCTCCCCTTGAGTGTTGGATGTAATGTTATATTTATAGTTGAGGCAGGGAGTCTTTGGGTAGCATTAGGATTATTGAAAACCCTAAAATTAATTTCCTGATACGCGTGAAACTTCCCTGCGCAGCGCCGCGGCGCTTATTCCCCTGGAAATTGTATGGAGATTGCATCTTGTGAAGGCGCCGCGGCGCCTGCCCTTTTGTTTCATTCCAATTGGCGCCGCAGCGCTTGAGCCTCTGGAATTATATGGGAAATTGGCGCTGTCTGATCCTTTGTGTTTTGTATTTGTTTGCTTCTCACTAGGGGCCCACGTTGCTTACTTCTTTCGTTTCCTGTGGCTCACTTTTTGGTCAAAGCTCCCCTTTTCCTTTTTGCTTTCTTTTGGTCAACGTTGGTGGCTTTTTTTTCTTTGCCTTTTCTCTTCATTCGGCCCCACACTTGCTTTATTGATTCAACTGGCGCCATGACGCCTATTAGTAATTAAATTATGGTGCCTTGGCGCCATTAGAGTTGGGAATTGTGGTGCGAGTGCTGAATTTGTTCCTACGTTGTGTCCTATGCTCCCATATGGTTCTCAATACAAGTGTAATTATTCCCCGATCCATATTTTAATGCTCCTATAAATAAAACATAAAATAAATTATAAATGATATTAAATATCTCGAATTATAACAAAATAATAAGCTGAGAATGCCATAATAAGTGGGTATAAACCACACTTATCAGTTATCAAACAAAAAAGAAAAAAAAAAAGAAAAGAAAAAGGGACTTGAGTGATAGTGATCACTTGAGCAGAAAAAAAAAAAAAAGAGTAAAAAATTGATTTTTTTTGGTTGAATCTACAGATATGATGGAGAATATGAATACTGCTTTGGAGAGATTGTCCAAGAGTGTAGAGAGTATTCAAACTGGTAGCGGTCCCAGAGTACCACCACCTCAGAATGTACCACCACCTCACAATGTGCCACCTCGCCGTGTACCACCACTGACAAGAACTCACTTGGGTTGGAAACCAAGCAAACCCCCAAGCATCTTTCTCAAAACCCCAAGAACTTTGAATACTGATTTTGTAGGAACAAAACCCAACCAAGATCAGCCCCTAACCACCATGAAACTCACGTCCATGATAACCACAAGCATGAAATCAGATTGTATTTTGCTAGCAATGGAGACGCCACTAAGTTGCCAAGCTTAGATAAGTCAATTTGAACTTGAAAAGGGGAATCCCTCCCTCACAAGAAATTTAGCCATAGCCAAAGCTTAAAAGCTTCAAAGTTTCTCAAAATGTCGTGTATGTTCTTACAAGGAAGAAGAAAACAATGTTTAAATAGGTTACAAAGAGAAACCCTAAAGGTGTGAATGGACAAAAATGTCCCTAAAGTGAAATTACCAAAAGACCTAAAAACTACCCAAAGCTTTCACTCAAGCACGTCCCCAAAAGTCTTTTCCCACCTAAAGTAGCTTAAAACAATGATTAGAAACTAATCTAACTTAAGCTAATTTGAGGTGCTTACATCAAATAGTAAATTGACGTGCTTACTCAATAAGCAAGGTTCTAAGCATAATTAACCCTAATGACCTGGTCAACTAGCTTAATTACATCATAAATAAAGTCAACATGTCGAGCAAAATTGCAAAAATGCCCCCATTTGGCCGAATTCAACATAGTCCCAAAATAGGTCAAATCGGGTCAAAAGAGTGCTGGTGCTGAAGCTGCTCTGCTATGCTTCAGTCTGAGCTGATCTGGGTCAAATGAAATAGCTTGAAGACCTCTCTAGTTATGCCCATATGTGTCTCTGGTGTGCACTTGACTTGGTTGCTGCAACTGGTCACATAGCTCTGAGCTAGTCCCGTAAAGGCCTCTCTGATCTTCTTTGCTCTTTGGCGTGTGATTGGACCTGTTGGAAACTGCATGGGTTCCTCCAAGTTGTTAGCTGCATCCTGTAATGTCTATGGTGTGGTTGGACTCATGTCAACCACAGTATGTACCACCAGATGAAGAGGAAGCTGAAAATGAGTTTGATGATTCTGATGGTTTTGATGATGTGGAGGAGAGATTTCAGCCTGGGCATGATAGGAGGCCTAATAGGAGGTTTGATAGGAGGAATGATAGGAGGGATAGACGGTTTGATGATATAGGTGCATTTGATGCCAGAAGAGGGGATTATGATCGGAGAGGATATGGTAGGCGAGGAGATGTAGATGGTGATCTAGGTAGCATCAAGATCAAGATACCAACTTTCCAAGGCAAGAATGATCCTGAAGCTTATTTGGAATGGGAAAAGAAAATAGAATTGATTTTCAACTGTCATCATTACTCAGACGAGAAGAAGATCAGTCTGGCAGCAATTGAGTTTACCGATTATGCTATGATTTGGTGGGATCAGCTTGTCTCTACTCGGAGGAGAAACTATGAGAGACCGGTTCAGACATGGGCAGAACTTAGGGGTCTCATGAGAAAGAGATTTATACCCAGCCATTACTATAGGGAGTTGTATCAGAAACTACAACATCTGTATCATGGGACCAAAAGTGTTGAGGACTATTACACAGATATGGAAGTTGCCATGATCAGGGCAAAGGTAGTTGAGGATGCAGAAGCTACTATGGCACGGTTTCTAGGGGGCTTGAAAGAGAGATTGCAAACATGGTGGAGTTGCATCATTATGTTGATTTGGAGGATATGCTTCACATGGCTATCAAGATAGAAAGGCAACTCAAGAAAAAGTCAACATCCAGATTTGGTACTCAGGCTACTTCTGCATGGAAAGGGAAATGGGTTCCGAATGAGAAGCGAGATGGAGGCTTTGACAAGCCTAGAGGCGAATTCAGTGGAGGCTTTAATAAGCCTAGGGCCGAACCTAGTGCCAAGGGTAAAGAGGCTGCGGAACCGAGCAAAACTAGACCAAAACCTGAGGGTGCAGCTGATAGAACTAAGATGTCAAGTGTTTCAAGTGTTTGGGCATGGGACACTATGCTTCACAATGTCCCAATAGGCGTACCTTAGTGATTGATAAAAAGAGTGGAGAGGTGTACTCTACCGATAGTGAGGTTGAGGAGGAGATGCCAGAGTTGGAGGATGCTAGTGACCATGAGGGAGCTGCATACCCGCTGGATAACTTATCCTTAGTTGTCAAGCGTGCTTTGAGTGCACTTGTTGTAGAGGATGAGAGTGTGCAGCAGAGGGAGAACATATTCCATACTAGGTGCCGTGTGAATGGCAAGGGGTGTAGTATGATCATAGATGGGGGCAGTTGTACTAATGTTGCTAGCACAGCTTTGATTGAGCGATTGGGGTTGAGTTGCTTGAGACACCCGAAGCCTTACAAGTTGCAGTGGTTAAATGATTGTGGGGAGATAAGTGTGACAAAGCAGGTACTGTTGAGCTTTACCATTGGGCCATACACAGATGATGTCCTATGTGATGTGATACCGATGCATGCAGGACATATTCTTTTGGGCAGGCCGTGGCAGTTTGATCAGAAGGTTATTCATGATGGGTTCAAGAACAAGTACTCTTTCCAGCATAAGGGAAAACCCATTACATTTTATACCCACTTACACCTGCACAAGTCCATGAAGATCAGGTTAAGTTGCAACTTGAGCGTGACAAAGAGAGAGCGAAGGGAAACACTACCTTGGGTGAGACTAGTGAGAGTGTGTATCTGGTGAGAAAAATAAGGCCAAGGCCGTGGGAGTTTCCAAGGGGAGTGTGAGTGAACGTAAGGGGGAACAAAAGAGAGAGTTAAAAAGAGTTTCTACATGGGTGAGGGTGAAGCAAGGAAAGCATTCAAGGCTAGCAAGCTCATGTTATTGTTAGTCTATAAGAGCCTCATATTTATTTTACTAACTCTGACCATTTGCTTCCTGTGTCTATTTCATCTCTTTTGCAGGATTACAGTGACGTACCTGAAGGGACATACCTAGTGGGCTTCCACCCATTAGAGGTATTGAACACCAGATTGACTTCATACCTGGAGCAGTCATTCCTAACAGACCGGCTTATAGGAGCAACGCGAGGAGACAAAGGAGCTACAAAGGCAAGTACGGGAGTTGATGGACAAGGGGTATGTAAGGGAAAGCATGAATCCTTTGTTGGTTTCTTTTATGTCCCAAGAAAGATTAAGCATGTAAAATACTACAAAGAATATATATTTAAACATGAAGTATGGCGGAATCATACTTACAATGCCTTGTGATGAAGAAGATGATCAAATGGTAGAAGCTCCAAGTGATGGATGGTTCGGCCAAGAGGAGGAAGAAGACTCCAAGCTCCAAGCTCTTGTATTCCAAGCTCTTTGATGGTTTCCCTATCACCTCTTTTGATCCCTTGCTTGTGCTAGCAAAAATGGAGAAATGGAAGATCAAATCTTCCTTGCCCTTGTCAATGGAGTTCTCGGCATTTGAGAGAGAAGAGAGAATTTTTGGTGTAAAGTCTTGAATTAATTAATCTTTGTCAAACAAAAATCAATTTATATTTATGTTATAATTTATTAAATTAATAATAAATCTATGACATAAACCATGCAATGGCTTAGAGTGTCAAACACTCAAACTCCATGCAAAACCTTTGAGTGAAATGCACACTATCACCATGCAATGCCTTAGAGTGTTTTGTACACTATTAACATGCAATGCCATATCAATGATAAGTGTCATGTGGGCCCCACACGTTTCCCAATGAAAGTGGGCCCACGTCCACTCACGCGTTCGGTTCGATATTTCCGAAATACCGAGCTAGCGTCGCGACGTTAATTAAATCGGATTTAAATAAATAATCGCTCCTAGCGAAATTATTATTTACGTCGCTTACGAATTAATTCTAAATTAACTCGTACGCCCGAATTAAAATCTAATTTTAATTTCGCGTCGAAATCGAATTTCGATTATTATATCGAATATAATAATTATATCGATTAATTCCAAATTAATCGTTCTCTCTCTCTAAATAAGGCACTTTATCCGAGATAAAGTTTCTCCGCAATTAATCCAAGATTAATTAAGTTCGAATCAAATATCATAGGTGAATCTTCAGGAAGCGACCCAAGAGATCTCCGGATATTTTGGCAGTAAATACGGTCGTCGGATAATCCGAACACGTACGTACCTCGTACTACGTCTTTACCGATTCACAAGACAAGGTTGGCTTCTAGCAAAGCGCCATGCCTACCCAATTCTCCAGAAATATTCTAATAGGAATATAAGATCTGTATCAGGCGTAGTATACCGTAGTATTGCGTAAATCGATCCAGTATCGGATGATCACATGCTAGGCCTGGGGCTGGAGATGTGTCTGCCCCGTACGAAACATATATCGGACATCAAGCAGCTAGTCTCTTTAAATCAGACAATCCTGACCTAGTCATATTGTCCCGACGGTTGCAACCTTTTATAGAGTACTAGTTCTGTGCCCTGCGTGATCATCGCCTCCATATGTCTGAAGCGATACTTCCATCTTGACATCACATCCAGCACACTACGATTCTCGATAAACCCAGAAGAGGTGTACACAGAACCGGTTAGGGTCCCCAACCACCAAAACCAAAGTTTACCGATTGTCGCAAGTACTAGCGATGTAAGTCTCAGGTTAAGACCATATACACCTACCCTGATGCGGCCTCCCATAGACACGCAGACATACTACCAATGGGATTCCGCGGGGTCTATCCAGAGCGAAGCTGTTTTCCGTACCATCGGTAAAACACAACCTCCTATTGCACTTGCATAAGTATCCAATACTTAAATATATGAGAACTATGCTGTTGTGCCCTCACAACGTGCACAAGCGCAATACTAGTCTATTCCGCATTATCGATGTCCGATCTCGATAATACTCCGACTAGGGATATTTAATGATTAAACTTTTATAGATTGATACTGTCTCATATCATCTCAATCCAGTATTAATCATATGGACTTTCGCCATTTATTAGTCAAAGTAAATAATATTACAAAACGGCAAAAGGCAATTTCATTATCACATAGTTAATTTTGTACAATAATACAATATCATTTACAAACAGTGACGCTATGGGACATAATGTCTAACAATCTCCCACTTGGCCTATAGCCAGTCACTCAAGCATCTAATACCCGAACTATGTATGTGTCGTTCAAAAACTTGCTGAAGAACAGCCTTCGTCAGCGGATCTGCAATGTTGTCATCTGATGTGACCTTCTCGACCTTTACATCGCCACGATGTATAATCTCCCGAATCAGATGGTAACGTCGAAGAACATGCTTGGACCTTTGATGAGACCTTGGTTCCTTAGCCTGTGCTATAGCCCCGTTATTGTCACAATACAATGGAACGGGCTCAGCTGCTAACGGAACTACTCCTAATCCGATTAGGAACTTTCGGATCCAAACTGCCTCCTTTGCTGCTTCAGATGCAGCGATGTACTCCGCTTCTGTTGTTGAATCGGCAACAGTATCTTGCTTGGAAGATTTCCAGCTCACTGCTCCGTTATTCAAGCAAAAAATGTACCCGGATTGCGACTTGTAGTCATCCTTGTCGGTTTGGAAACTTGCATCGGTATACCCAGATACCGCAAGTTCTCCACCTCCATAAATTAAGAAAGCATCCTTAGTTCTTTTAAGATACTTAAGGATATTCTTAACTGCTATCCAGTGACCTTCACCTGGATCGGCCTGATAGCGACTGCACATGCTCAAAGCATATGAGACATCAGGTCGTGTACATATCATGGCATACATGATCGATCCGACTGCCGAGGCGAACGGTATCCGACTCATGTGGTCTCTCTCTCTTCTGAGTCTTAGGACACATGTCCTTAGACAGAGAGGTACCTCGTGCCATTGGAACCAATCCCCTCTTGGATTGTTCCATGTTGAATCTCTTCAACACTTTATCAATGTATGTACTCTGGGAGAGTCCAAGCAGCTTTCTAGATCTATCCCTGTAGATCTTTATTCCAAGAATAAAGGCTGCTTCTCCCAGATCTTTCATGGAGAATTTTAATGAAAGCCAAGCTTTCACCGACGTTAGCATGGGAATGTCATTGCCTATAAGCAATACGTCGTCGACATAAAGGACAATAAAAGTAAGTGCTCTCCCACTAACCTTCTTGTATACACAAGGGTCATCTGCGTTTTGCACGAAATCATATTCCTTTATGATCTCATCAAAACGCTGATTCCATGACCGTGATGCTTGCTTCAATCCATAAATGGATCGATTTAACTTACAAACCTTGTTTGCAAGTCTAGGTACGATAAAACCGTCAGGCTGTTGCATATAAACATCCTCCAAAAGGTTTCCGTTAAGGAAAGCGGTTTTAACGTCCATCTGCCATATCTCGAAGTCGAAATATGCAGCTATTGCAAGCATTATCCGAATGGATTTAATCATGGCAACGGGTGAGAAGGTTTCGTCATAATCAATACCATATTGTTGACGATACCCCTTCGCTACAAGCCTAGCTTTGTACGTTTGTATGTTGCCATCCATGTCGGTCTTCTTCTTGAAGATCCATCTGCATCCAATAGGCTTTACGCCTTCTGGTGCATCAACCAGTGTCCAAACTTGGTTGGCGTACATGGAATCCATCTCGGACTTCATGGCTTCTTGCCATAAAGCGGAATCGATATTTTGTATCGCTTCCTCATACGTAGCCGGCTCATTATCCTCAATAAGATTAATATCAATATGAGGTGAGATCAGGAACCCATACCTCTCAGGTATTGTTCTGACTCTCTCCGACCTACGCGGTCCTTGTGTATGTGAAGTTTGTGGTACAGACTCATCCCGGACGGTCTGTTCTTGTTCCGTCGTTGATTCATTGCCAGGAACAGTATCACTACGATCTTCATCGAGTTCTACTTTCCTCCCACTTACCACTGCATTTATAAAATCCTTCTCAAGGAAAAATGCTTGTAGAGCAACAAATACTTTGTTCTCTTGTGGGTGATAGAAGTAATATCCTTTGGTTTCCCTAGGATATCCAACGAAAAGGCATTTATCAGATTTGGGTTCAAGTTTGGTACCTTCCAAACGTTTAACATATGCCCAGCATCCCCAAATCTTTAGGAAAGAGAAACCTGGTTTCCTTCCTGTCCATATCTCATATGGAGTCTGTTCAACAGACTTCGACGGTACCTTATTCAAAATAAGTATAGCACTGTTTAATGCGTATCCCCAGAAGGATATTGGTAGCTCAGTGCGACTCATCATTGACCTCACCATGTCCAACAAGGTGCGGTTTCTCCGTTCGGACACACCGTTTAATTGCGGTGTTCCAGGAGGAGTCCACTGTGAAAGAATACCATATTCTTTCAAGTAATCTTGAAACTCATAACTTAAGTACTCGCCACCACGGTCTGACCGTAATGTCTTGATACTCTTCCCTGTTTGTTTCTCCACTTCGTGTCGAAACTCTTTGAATTTCTCAAAAGTTTCCGACTTGTGTCTCATAAGATACACATAACCATAACGAGATGCATCATCTGTAAAGGTTACGAAGTAGTGAAAACCACCTCTAGCCTGGCTAGACATGGGCCCGCATACGTCAGTATGAACGAGAGCCAACAGTTCTGTGGCACGTTCACCTTTACCACTAAAAGGTGATTTAGGCATTTTGCCTAAAAGACAAGATTCGCAGACGTCATATGAATTGGGATCAAATTCGTCCAAGTACCCACTCTTCGAAAGTGTGGATATGCGAGTCTTGTTGATGTGTCCCAGACGACAATGCCACATATAAGCTTCATCTTTTAGATTACTTCTTTTGAGCCTTTTGTTTGTCATTTTAGGAGATTCATTTATATTCAAAATATAAAGACCGTTATTTGCAACAGCTGTGCAAATTTCTGCATCATTTTTATATAAATAACACCCAGTGTTCCTGAATACAAAAGTGTAACCCTGCTGGGTTAACAAGGATACAGATATAATATTCCTAGTTAAACTAGGTACAAAATAACAGTTCAAAAGTTTAAGTTCATGCCCTGAGGGCAGTACTAAAACAAAAGTCCCTACGGCCAAAACAGCAACTGGTGTTCCGTTTCCAACTCGTAGATCCATCTCCCCGGATGCCAGCACCCTGCTATCCTGCAGATCCTGCACATCAGTACAAATATGAGCACCACAACCAGAATCAAAAATCCAATTTTTAAAACTAGAAGTATTCATATTTATCTCAATAACAAACATACCAGAAGCGATAGCCTTGCCATCCTTGATATCCTCCTTCTGCCCCTTGCCCATTCGGCAGTCACGTTTCCAGTGACCCCTCTTGCCGCAGTTGAGGCAGATGTCGTGAGATTTGTCCCTTGGCTTCCTAGAAGCAGATGTCAACTTGCCTTTGCCCTTTTTCTTGAACTTCTTCTTCTTTGCACCTCCAATTGCCTTGGGGCCACCCTTTGGCGCATGAGAGGTCGATGCAAAATGCGCCTCGCGCTTGCTCCCCTTTAGGAGTTCCCTTTCGGACTCCTTCAAGATAGATAACAGCTCTCCAAGAGTGTCATCTGTATCCATCAACTTATAGTTGACTATGATTTGTTTCCAAGTATCAGGAAGTGACTGCAAGATCATATCTATAGTCAGCTCAGCCTCCAAGACTATTCCCATATTGGCCAACTCATCAATATCGGCAATCATTTGAGCCCCGTGGGCTTCAACTGATGCGCCATCTGTCATCCGGGAGCGGAAGAGTTTCCTTACTAGCTCGTACCTCTTCATCCGCTTATTAGTGCGGTGAAGATCACGCAATCTTGCCATCATGTTATAGGGATCCAAGTCCCTATTCTGGCGTCTGAAATGCTGGGTCATTGCAGCTAGCATAACTGACTGAGCTTGGTCACAATCATCACTATGAGTTTTCCATAACTCTAGCTCCAGTGGCTCAGTGGGTTTAGGCGGGAGAGGTCTCTGAATAGTATACAGTATCCTCTCAGCCCCAAGCACTATCTTGAGGTTCATTTCCCAGTCGGCAAAGTTTGTCCCTCTGAAGACATTATCGCCCATGATAATGTCACGGATATTACCTTTGCCAATCATCTTGACAACTATAGTCCAACTATAAAGTCAACGATGTATTGGGTACAGTCAAACTGTTACAAATAAAAATAACAATATATTAGTCCAACTAATTAAAATATTGACGAAATGTTTTTGAAAGACGCGTAAGGCTAAGTATCTGAACGAAATTGCAAATTCAATAATAGCCTCCCACTATTTTCTTCAAGTTTCTAACCCTCTGTAGACAACTCGGGAAATCTAATTTCCTAGTGGGCTAGGATCCCGTTAAATAACACACAACCTTGACTTTGGCCAATAAAAAATTGTATGCTATTTAACATAGGTAGATCTCCATGATCAATTGGATCTCATCCAATTCCTAGATCCGGTTAGGTGGACATCCAAGTCCGAAACATATGTATAATGTCAATGTATCCAATACATTCTCCTAACCATATCCTCCGAATCAACTAGGCTTTGGCTTTGGCCAAAAAACAAACCTAATGATTCCGGTTAAGCTAGACCCATTGACGAGGAAAGTTTCGTAATCAATGTCGTTGGACAAAAAGTGACCTTGACTTTGGTCAATAAAAATCACGATTTGGACAAGACACCGATATGCAACAAAACTCTCATGATTCAAGTACATCCTAGGTTGACAAAGGTCTTGACTTTGGTCAAAAACAAACCAATGCCAACTTCGGATCTTGAACAAGAACCATTCAATGGAAGGATATTTAGCTTAATATAAATTGAGGGATTTTCGCGTAATTGGCAACCAATTTATTTATCTTTGTTAGGTCTCATCATCATACACCCTTAAGCATGCTTCTAAAACATCATAAAGCGCGCGTAAAGTAAAGTAATAGTGATATGCGGATGGATATTTAAACAACTTGTTCCTAGAACAAATCACTCCCTTTCCTCTCCCCGCTAGCACTATTCTACAACTACCCAATTACATAATACAATAAGAGAAACCTCATTTACATTGAGGGGAATTAGGTGAGAAGAGAATACAAAGAGATAAAGAGATAAGGCTGGACACGCAGGTCCAATTAATAAATTCCAAATTTACAATAATTTCTAAAATTACCCTTTCCCTTCTAATATCCATCCGATATACACTATTCATTCATCACATACATATATATTCAAACAAGACATGCTTTTACAACCAATCTAATCCAATTAATTAGTCTTTGTTAATGTGATCATCCAATGTTCAAACAACGGTTTGATTTTGTGCGAGTCCAACTCGATTGAGAATAAGTACATAAAGTACGAATTCGCGAATTATATCGAACTACTAATTAAATCTAATTCAATTCGTATTCAATACTAATCCAATTATTTAATTCCAAATCAAATGTTTACACTTTTAATATGCTTTAAAGACTTAGATTCTAAATCTAATCCTATTGGGTCTCAAAGCCCAATTAACATCCAATGTTGAATTTAATTCAAGTCAAATGGGCTTAGAATTGATTTATTAAGGCTTGGGCTTTTGGTCAATGTGGGTCAAACCCAATTGCCAAGCCCAAATAAGGAATCACCCTTAAGTGCCATAAAACCAATTTTAAGCCCATAAGGCCCAATTAAATTATTAAAGCCCATTAATTAAATTTTAATATTCCAAACATTAAAGTCCAATTAATTAAAGTGTAATACCAAGATTAATATATTAAACCAAATATTTCAAAAATACCCATTTAATTTATTAATCATGTATTTGTCAAATTAAATGTCCAACATTAATTTTATCAAAAATCAACTCCATTTCATGTCCTTGTACATTCGGCCAAGGTGAGTTATTTGTGTCGATTTGTTTTTCAATCCGATTGAATTACTAATCTACGTCCCGTACACGTTCTAAGTCATCTAATGATCTTAAACACAAAAAATTTCAATCTACTCCAAGTAGTAACACATTCGGCCAAGGCATGGATTTGGGGAAAAATCATCCAATGCATTTTTCATGAAATTGATTCCATATATCATCATGTTATACACATGCAAGCATACTTATTAATCAAATTTCATAAGAACATGCTTATATCAATTTCATCATGCCATTCGGCCAAGGTGGGGAAAAATCATCCAATGCATTTTTCATAAAATTGATTCCATATAACATCATGTTATACACATGCAAGCATACTTATTAATCAAATTTCATAAGAACATGCTTCAATCAATTTAACACACCCATTCGGCCAAGGTCAAAATTTTGGGGAAAAATCATCCAATGCATTTTTCATAAAATTGATTTCATATAATGTCATTTAACATACATATAAGCATACTCATTCATCAAATTTCACAAGAACATGCTTCAATCAATTTTACCCAAATTTTAACCTAAAGTATTTCATGCTTAAACCTAGCTCAATGATACCATTGTTGGTTTCTTTTATATGTCCCAAGAAAGATTAAGCATGTAAAATACTACAAAGAATATATATTTAAACATGAAGTATGGCGGAATCATACTTACAATGCCTTGTGATGAAGAAGATGATCAAATGGTAGAAGCTCCAAGTGATGGATGGTTCGGCCAAGAGGAGGAAGAAGACTCCAAGCTCCAAGCTCTTGTATTCCAAGCTCTTTGATGGTTTCCCTATCACCTCTTTTGATCCCTTGCTTGTGCTAGCAAAAATGGAGAAATGGAAGATCAAATCTTCCTTGCCCTTGTCAATGGAGTTCTCGGCATTTGAGAGAGAAGAGAGAATTTTTGGTGTAAAGTCTTGAATTAATTAATCTTTGTCAAACAAAAATCAATTTATATTTATGTTATAATTTATTAAATTAATAATAAATCTATGACATAAACCATGCAATGGCTTAGAGTGTCAAACACTCAAACTCCATGCAAAACCTTTGAGTGAAATGCACACTATCACCATGCAATGCCTTAGAGTGTTTTGTACACTATTAACATGCAATGCCATATCAATGACAAGTGTCATGTGGGCCCCACACGTTTCCCAATGAAAGTGGGCCCACGTCCACTCACGCGTTCGGGTTCGATATTTCCGAAATACCGAGCTAGCGTCGCGACGTTAATTAAATCGGATTTAAATAAATAATCGCTCCTAGCGAAATTATTATTTACGTCGCTTACGAATTAATTCTAAATTAACTCGTACGCCCGAATTAAAATCTAATTTTAATTTCGCGTCGAAATCGAATTTCGATTATTATATCGAATATAATAATTATATCGATTAATTCCAAATTAATCGTTCTCTCTCTCTAAATAAGGCACTTTATCCGAGATAAAGTTTCTCCGCAATTAATCCAAGATTAATTAAGTTCGAATCAAATATCATAGGTGAATCTTCAGGAAGCGACCCAAGAGATCTCCGGATATTTTGGCAGTAAATACGGTCGTCGGATAATCCGAACACGTACGTACCTCGTACTACGTCTTTACCGATTCACAAGACAAGGTTGGCTTCTAGCAAAGCGCCATGCCTACCCAATTCTCCAGAAATATTCTAATAGGAATATAAGATCTGTATCAGGCGTAGTATACCGTAGTATTGCGTAAATCGATCCAGTATCGGATGATCACATGCTAGGCCTGGGGCTGGAGATGTGTCTGCCCCGTACGAAACATATATCGGACATCAAGCAGCTAGTCTCTTTAAATCAGACAATCCTGACCTAGTCATATTGTCCCGACGGTTGCAACCTTTTATAGAGTACTAGTTCTGTGCCCTGCGTGATCATCGCCTCCATATGTCTGAAGCGATACTTCCATCTTGACATCACATCCAGCACACTACGATTCTCGATAAACCCAGAAGAGGTGTACACAGAACCGGTTAGGGTCCCCAACCACCAAAACCAAAGTTTACCGATTGTCGCAAGTACTAGCGATGTAAGTCTCAGGTTAAGACCATATACACCTACCCTGATGCGGCCTCCCATAGACACGCAGACATACTACCAATGGGATTCCGCGGGGTCTATCCAGAGCGAAGCTGTTTTCCGTACCATCGGTAAAACACAACCTCCTATTGCACTTGCATAAGTATCCAATACTTAAATATATGAGAACTATGCTGTTGTGCCCTCACAACGTGCACAAGCGCAATACTAGTCTATTCCGCATTATCGATGTCCGATCTCGATAATACTCCGACTAGGGATATTTAATGATTAAACTTTTATAGATTGATACTGTCTCATATCATCTCAATCCAGTATTAATCATATGGACTTTCGCCATTTATTAGTCAAAGTAAATAATATTACAAAACGGCAAAAGGCAATTTCATTATCACATAGTTAATTTTGTACAATAATACAATATCATTTACAAACAGTGACGCTATGGGACATAATGTCTAAATCCTTGTGGCAGTATCAGTGCTTCTAGTCCTAAGAAAGATGGGACGTGGCGTTATGTACGTTGAACTGCCGCTAGCTATCAACAATATTACGGTAAAGTATCGTCCCCCATTCCTAGGCTAGATGACATGTTGGATGAATTGCATGGTTCCAAAATTTTTAGTAAGATTGATTAAAGAGTGGATACCATCAAATCGCATGAGAGAGGGAGATGAGTGGAGGAAAACTTGCATTTAAGACTAAGTATGGCTTGTATGAATGTTAGTTATGCCATTTGGTCTCTCAAACGCACCTAGACATTTATGAGATTGATGAATCATGTATGCGTGCATTTTTAGGTAAGTTTGTTGTGGTTTACTTTGATGACATCTTAGTTTATAGTAAAACAGTAGATGAGCATGTAATGCATTTGGAGCATGTACTTGATGTTACAAAAGAACACTTGTATGCTAACTCTGACAAATGCACATTTTGCATGGATAGAATTGTTTTTCTTGGCTTGTTGTGAGTGCAGATGGCATCGAGGTAGATGTGGAAAAGGTAAAGGCAATTCAGGAATGGCCTACACCAACTACAGTAACAGAAGTCCGAAGCTTTCATGGGTTAGCGAGCTTCTATAGGAGATTTGTCAAGGACTTCAGTAGCATTGCCGCGCCATTGACTGAGGTAGTAAAGAAGACAGTTTGATTTCAATAGGGCGAGGCGCAAGAGCGAGCATTCCAGACCTTAAAGCGAAGTTATGCAGTGCACCCATTTTAGCACTACCCAACTTCGAGAAGACATTTGAGATTGAGTGCGACGCATCAGGGTTAGGTATTGGAGCATTTCTCATGCAAGAAAAGCGGCCAATAGCCTATTTTAGTGAGAAGCTGAATGGAGCAGCTTTGAGGTACCCCACGTATGACAAAGAGTTATATGCGCTTGTGAGAGCACTTGAGACATGGCAGCACTACTTGTGGCCTAAAGAGTTCGTGATCCACACCGACCATGAATCATTAAAACACTTGAAGGGTCAAGGTAAGCTGAATAAGCGACACACAAAATGGATGGAATTCGTTGAGTCATTTCCATATGTTATACGCTACAAGCAAGGTAAAGAAAACATAGTGGCTGATGCATTATCTCGCAAGTATGTTTTACTTACTTCAATGCATGCACGGATGTTGGGATTTGATTTGATTAAGGAATTATATGAGTGTGATTCTGATTTTGGTGAGATTTATGCTACTTGTGCAAAGTCATCTTTTGGAAAGTTTTACATTCATGATGGATTCTTATTTAAAACGAACATGTTGTGTGTTCCTGCTTGTAGTATGTGTGAGTTGCTTGTGAAAGAAGCGCATGGGGGAGGTTTGATGGGGCATTTTGGATTACTAAGACTTTAGCTATTTTACATGAGCACTTTTATTGGGCCTAAATGAAACGTGATGTTGAGCGTATTTGTGATAAGTGTCTAACATGTAAGCATGCTAAATCTAAATTAATGCCACATGGTTTGTATACTCCTTTGCCTGTACCTAGTGAACCCTGGGTTGATATATCGATGGATTTTGTGTTAGGTTTGCCTAGGACAAAGAGGGGTAGAGATTCAATCTTTGTTGTAGTTGATAGGTTTAGTAAAATGGCTCATTTCATTGCATGTCATAAAACCGATGATGCTACAAACATTGCAGATTTATTTTTCAGAGACATAGTACGACTCCATGGTATACCTAGGAGTATTGTATCTGATAGAGATGTTAAGTTCCTTAGCCATTTTTGGAAGGTGTTGTGGGCTAAACTAGGCACCAAACTATTGTATTCTACCACATGTCATCCACAGACTGCCGGACAAACAGAGGTAGTTAATAGGACTTTATCTCAATTATTGCGCACTATAGTTGGCAAGAATTTGAAGAGTTGGAAGATTGTTTGCCATTTATTGAGTTTGCATATAATCGTAGCATTCATTCTTCTACTTCATTTTCACCTTTTGAAATTGTTTATGGTTTTCAGCCACTAACTCCATTGGATTTGTTACCTTTGCCTGTTGATGAGCACGCGGGGCTCGATGGAAAAAGGAAGGCCGATTTGGTGAAGCACATACATGAGAAAGCAAGAGAGCAAATACAACGAAAGAATGAGCAATATGCTTCTCATGCTAATAAGGGAAGAAAGCGTGTGGTATTTCAGCCTGGAGATTGGGTTTGGGTACACATGCGCAAGAGAGATTTCCTGAACAACGTAAATTCTAAGCTACAACCGAGAGGGGATGGTCCATTTCAAGTTTTGGAACGTTAATGACAATGCATACAAGCTGGATTTACAAGGTAAGTATAATGTGTCTGCTACATTTAATGTTTCTGACTTAACTCCTTTTGATGCAGGTACAGATTCGAGGTCGAATCCTTTTC
Organism: Zanthoxylum bungeanum; assembly: GCA_019454045.1. Lineage (NCBI taxonomy): Eukaryota > Viridiplantae > Streptophyta > Magnoliopsida > Sapindales > Rutaceae > Zanthoxylum > Zanthoxylum bungeanum. Next base: position 88,938 of record SKCR01042720.1, read on the forward strand.
AAGAGGGAGGGGATGACATGATCCAGGCAGACAACAAACCAAATGACGCATTACAAGTACCAGAAGGGCCAATTACGAGGCAGAGGACCAAAAGACTCAGAGAAGCAATGGCGGGATTAGTTCAGAGTTTTATGGCCGGCTGCAACCAACAAATAGAGGCGCATGTGGGCTTCGATGAAAAGGAGCCAAAAGCATTTCACTTGGCCCAAATCAGTTTAGAATAAAGCTTTCTAGGCTTTTAAAGACTTAAAGACTTGATATTTGTGTAATTTCGTTTTTAGGGGCATTATTGTCTTTATGCCTTTAGGGTTTCTTTTTGTAACAATATTTAAGCTTACTTTCTTCTTCATTTGAGGAAACCAACGAATTTGTAAACTCAAAAAGCTTAAAGCTTTGGCTATGGCCGAATTATTGTAAGGGAGGGATTCCCCTTTTCAAGTTTGAATCGACTTATCTAAGTTTTGGCAAACTTAGTGGCGTCTCCATTGCTAGCAAAACACTACAAGGATTCATCTTAAAGGTTCTCAAGGGCAAGTTATTTGTGGGTCTTCTTTGTGGCCTTGGAAAGGTTTTGTTTCTACAAAATCATATTCGCGGTTCTTGGGGTTCTATCCGTTGCTTGAGGTTTGCTTGGATTTCGAATCCAAGTGGGTTTCTTGTCAATTGCCTAAATTTCTTAAGGGAGGGATTCCCCTTATCTCATGCAATCGACTTATCTAAGGCGTGGCAACCTTGGTGGAGTCTCCATGCTAGCAGAACACTTCAAGGAATCATCTTAAGGGTTCTCAAAAGACAAGTTCTTTGTGGGTCTTCTTTGTGGCCTTGGAAGGGTTTTGTTCCTATAAAATCAAATTCGCGGTTCTTGGGGTTCTGTCCATTGCGAGGGGTTTGCTTGGCCTAATCCTCCGAGTGAGTTCCACGTCATTTGGTATCAGAGCTTAGGGTTCCAAGGTCTGATCTTTCTATCTTTACTTTGTGTTTTTTTTATTTAGTCTTTATTGTGTTTGTTTGTCATCAAGATACTTGTTCATCTGTACTGGCTATGTGTGGGTTAGATTGGAGACGTCGGGATTGGCGTCAGACTGTTGAGTGGTTATGTCAGTTCTTCGATGCTTCTTTACGTCACCTTCTGGTTCGTTTGTCTTTTGCAGCGTCAGTCTACCATATTTGGAGGGGGAGGAATGCTCGCACTCATGATATGCCTCTTCGGCCTGTTTCTGCTCTTCTTTATGATATTGTTTTTGATGTTCAAAATCGTGCTAGCTTTTTACGTAAGGTGATACCATCTTATGACAATAAATGGCTTCACCTTTCGTGGCACTTGCCCGATGACATCTTCTGTTGATCTTTTGCTTGTTGCCTTTCGGCTTTTCTTCCAGGAGGGCTTGTCCTCTCTAGTTGCCTGGGGTATGCCCCCTTGCTCTTTGTATAGTTTTTTTTTGGTTATAATACTTACTTTATCCAAAAAAAAAATACTTGTTCATCTTGATTCTTAGTTTTTGTTGGATCTTGTTGTTTCTTACTGTTTCTTGTTTATTTGTGATCAAAATAGCATGAATAACATTCTGCCTTTGAGTGTTTTTTATTGATCATGAGTATTTCTTCATGTTCTAGTTTCGGTCTTTGAGTCAAAATTAGAGCTTTATTTTCTTTACTTAAATCAAGTGTTTATTTGTTAATTGTATGTTACTAGGACGTGTTCAACATCGTTATTAAGTTATTTGTGTTAAAAAAAAAAGAATCAGGTCAGATTTGAAAAAAAAAAATAATTTCAGGTCAGATTTGACTATGTGAGATTTATTGACATATCTTGTCTTTCTATTGTTGAATACGTACAATTAGTGTTGTTTCTTCGTGATGAGAAGCTTTCTTTGTGTGGTTTAGTTGAAACCAAGGTAAAGGAGGTTAATTTTGTGAATGTATCTCGTGCGATTAATCCTTCATGGAAGTTTTTTTGCCACTCTGATATTCTTCCGTTTGGCCGTATTTGGGTGTGTTGGAAACCTAGTGACATTGATGTTAGCATTATTCGTTCTTCATCTCAAGTTATTCATTGTAGTGTGTCTCATATTTCTGGGTTGTGGACTTGTGTAGTTTCAGTGGTTTATGGTGAGTGTGACTACGAGAAGCGTCGGGAGCTTTGGGCCAACTTAGTTTCTAGTGGTAGTGTTTTTTATGACTCTTTGTGGCTTGTTTTGGGAGACTTCAATGCTATTCGCTCTCCGATTGAGCATTGTGGTGGATTTGTGGCATGGCCGGCTTGGAAAGATGATTTGGGCTGCTGTTTGGGTCAGGCTGGTTTGGATGATCTTTAGTTCTCTGGTTTTCAGTTTGCTTGGTTCAATAAGCAGATTAAGTCCCCTATTTGGCGTAAGTTGGACCGTGTTCTCGTTAATTCGTCTTGGGAGTGTCTTTTTCCGGGTTCTGCTGCCCGCTTTCTTCCCCCTCGGATTTCAGATCATTCTCCTATGGTGGTTAAACTTGCAGAGCTCCCAAAGAGGAAAGTTCCCTTCAAATTCTTTGATTTTTGGGTGGATCATCCTGATTTTCTCTCAGTTGTGGCTAGGGCTTGGGACATTGATGTTCTTGGTACTCCGATGTTCCGTTTATGTTGTAAGCTGAAGAGTGTTAAGATGGCCTTGAAGAAGTTTAATGTCGAGCATTTCTCTCAGATTCCGAGTAAGGTTTTAGAGATTATGAGGGAGTTGGATAGTGTGCAGTGTGCACAGGAGTGCCCCAGTAACCCCGCTCTATTAGCTGAAGAAGCTAGTCTTTCGTTACGGTATGGTGACATGTGTCGGGCTAAAGAAGGCTTCAATAGACAGAAATCTCGTGTTCAATGGCTAAATCTCGGGGATCAGAATACTAAATTCTTTTTTACTGCTATGAAGAGTTTTCACGGCCGTAGCAAGAATACTTCTATCACTAAGGAGGATGGGACTCGTGTGGAGGATGATGTTTTGGTTAGACATGAGATTGTATCTTTTTTTGAGACCCTTTTGGGCCCCCAGCATAGTCAGCAGGATATTGATAGGGTTGCCCTTAGATATGTAATTACTAGGCATATGACAACCGAGTAGAGTGAGTCTCTTACCCGAGAGGTTTCTGATGAGGAGATTAAGGTTGTCTTGTTCACGTTGAAGGATAATAAAGCTCCAAGCCCATATGGATTTAATTCGGGTTTCTTTAAGAAGTCTTAGAGTGTTGTGAGGGATGATGTCCTTTGTGCTATTCACTCTTTCTTTTCCTCTGGGCGTCTCTTGAGGCAGGTTAATGCTACTTCTATTGCTCTGATTCCTAAGATTCCCAACCCTTCCCTGGTTAAGGATTATCGGCCTATTTCTTGTTGCAACACTATTTACAAGTGTATTGCTAAGCTTATTGCGAATATGATCAAAGTTATCCTTCCTTCAGTGATTAGTCATAATCAATCTGCTTTTGTTGCGGGTAGGCGTATCAGCGACAAAATTCTTTTGTGTCAGGAATGGGTTCGGAATTATCATCGGACTGGTGGTTCCCTGAGATGTGCTCTTAAGATTGACTTGATGAAAGCTTATGACACTGTTCGTTGGGACTTTTTGGTTGAGGTACTGCAGACTGTTGGTTTTCCAGAGAGGATGGTGGGTTAGATTCAGGAGTGTATGACTTCTACTAGGTTTTATGTGTCTATTAATGGGGAGTTACACGGTTTTTTCTCTGGGGGTCGCGGGTTGCGACAAGGTGATCATATGTCTCCTTATCTCTTTGTCTTGGCTATGGAAGTTCTGTCATGCTTACTTCATAAAATGGCTCTTAATCAGGATTTCAGATTCCATGGGCGGTGTTCTAAGAACCGTCTCACTCATCTTTGCTTTGCGGATGACCTTATGATTTTCTATAAAGCGGATGCCTCTTCGGTTTCCTTGATTAAGGATTGTCTCAGGCAGTTCAGTGGTTTATCAGGTTTAATCACGAATCTAGCTAAAAGTCATTTCTTCTCCTCTGGTATCTCTTATACCCTTCAGAACCAGCTGCGTCTTGTTCTGGGCTTCCAAGTAGGGATTCTTCCAGTGCGGTATCTGGGAGTCCCTTTGATTTCTACTAAACTCCGGGCCTCAAATTGTGCTTCTCTTGTGGATCGTATTGTTATGCGTGCTAAAAGTTGGAGTAGTAAATTTCTCTCTTATGCAGGGCGGCTTCAGCTCATTAAATCTGTTTTATTCTCAATTCAAGTTTATTGGTCTTCTTGATTTATTCTTCCTAAGTCTGTTATTAGGAAGGTGGAGATGATTCTCCGTTCTTTCCTTTGGAAGGGTAGTGAGCTTACCTCTTCTGGGGCGAAAGTGGCTTGGAGTAGAGTTTGTTTACCTTCCAAGGAGGGGGTTGGGGATTAAGAGATTGGAATCTTGGAATAGAGCGGCTATTGTTAAGCACATTTGGTTCCTTTGTTCTGGCCAGGTTTCGTCTTGGTCGAATTGGGTTCAGTCTTATTTGTTGAGGGGGAGAAGTTTTTGGGAGGTTCCTTGCCCTACAGATTGCTCTTGGAGTTGGCGTAAGATTTTGGTGCTTCGTTCTTGGTCCCGGCGGCGAATGAGAGTTAGGATTGGGAATGGTGAGAAGACTTTATTGTGGTTTGAGTTTTGGCATCCTATGGGTCTGATTGTGGATTCGTTGGGTGAGAGAGTGATTTATGACTCTGGCTTGGATATGATGGCTACAGTTGTTTCCATTATTTTTTATTCTTCTTGGCGGTGGCCCCCATCTAGGTCTACCGCCCTTGTTGATCTGGCTCGGGCCCTTCTTCCGAATCCTTCTAGCTTGAGGGAGGATGAGCTGGTTTGGGTGGATGATAGTAGAGGGAGATTTTCTGTGGATAGTGTCTGGAATGCTATGCGGTCTAGGGGAACCTTGGTGAATTGGTTTCGAGTTGTTTGGTTCCGGAAGGCCATTCCTCGCCATTCCTTTTTGCTTTGGATGTCTGTTCAGGGAGGCCTTTGTACTCAAGATAGTTTGATGAGGTTTGGTATCTCTGCTTGCTCGCGATGTATTCTCTGTGGTTGTTCTAGTGAGGATATTGATCATCTTTTCTTCCAGTGCTCCTTCTCTTCTAAGGTCTGGTCGACTGTGCTGGCTATGTGTGGGTTAGATTGGAGTTGCCGAGATTGGCTTCAGACAGTTGAGTGGATGTGTCAGTTTTCTGACGCCTCTTTACGCCATCTTCTTTTTCGGCTGTCTTTTGCCGCGTCAGTTTACCATTTATGGAGGGAGAGGAATGCCCGCACTCATGATGCGCCTCTTCGGCCTGTTTCTGTCCTACTTAGTGATATTGTTTTTGATGTTCGGAATCGTGCTGGCTTTTTACGGAAGGTGAATCCATCTTATGACAATAAATGGCTTCACCTATCCTGGCATTTGCCCGATGACATTTTCTGTTGATCTTCTTTTGCTTGTAGCCTTCGGCTTTTCTTCTAGGAGGGCATGTCCTCTCTAGTAGTCTGGGGTATGCCTCTTTGCTCTTGTATAGTTTTCTTTTGGTTATACACTTACTTTATCCAAAAAAAAATCAGAATTGACATCATTCATCTTGGCATTTGCGTGAACTTGCTTATTTGCATTCATGTGATCTTAGTGCAATCTTGTGAGTTTGAGTGAAAAGAAAGAGTGTTTGAGTGCATTGGTGATGAAAATGAGTGAATGAATGATGAAACAAATTGAAATGCATGAAGTTGATAATTGTCGTGAGTTATACATAGTGTACCTTTGCTGATTTGTGTTGTTAATGTTGAAGAATCAAGTGAAGTGAGGTTGAGTGCACCAAATTCGCACTAATTTCGTGTATATCCAAGCAAGTTTTACTTGCTACCTCTTGAAATATTGATATTTGCATTGTATTTCATTTGCTTGGTACTTGTGAGTGTGAGAGGCAAAAGAAAGGAGTGAAAAGAGAAAAGAGTAAAAAAAAAAAAAGAGTAAGTGAGACAAAACAGTAGAGAGTGATTACAAGATTGGCTAAGTGTCACATTGAGTGCTTGCTTGTTTGTTTGCGCATTTCGCTAACTCATTTTTTTTTCTTATTCCGTGCTCTTTAGCTTAAGTTTCTTTGATTGAGTCTTCATGATTACTATTCTTATTCGCATTATTCCATCTACCCTATATACATTATTGGTTCATGTTGTTTATGTTAGCTTGAAGATTACACATTGTTGTGAACTTTGGGTAAGTCATATTCACATCATATTGAGTGTAAACACGAGTGGAGTGATACATATTTGAGTGTAAACACGTGAGCTTGTGAGATTGTGAGGTTGTGAGGATATCTAATTATTTTCACATATTGTTACTTCTAATATGTTTGTTGAAGCTTTGAGATGGCAAGTACTAGTTTGACAGTGGATGAGAAACTTGAGGCTTTAGAAAGGAAATTCATGGATATGATGGAAAACATGAATGCTGCTTTTGATAAGTTGTCCAAGGAAGTAGAGAGTAATCGAACAGGCAGTGTTCCCAGACCACCACCTCGACATATACCACCACCTCAGAATGTGGCACCACGACGGGTACCACCAGATGAAGAAGAAGCTGAAAATTAGTTTGATGATTCTGATGATCTTAATGATATGGAGGAAAGATTTCAGCCAGGGCCTGATAGGAGGCCTAATAGGAGGTTTGATAGGAGGAATGATATGAGGGATAAGCGGTTTGATGGTAGAGGTGCATTTGATGACAGGTGTGAGGATTATGACAGGAGGGGTTACGGTAAACATGGTGATGTTGATGGTGATTTGAGCAGCATCAAGATCAAAATACCAAACTTCCGAGGCAAGAAATATCCGGAAGCATATTTAGAGTGGGAGAAGAAAATAGAATTGATTTTCAATTGTCATCATTACTCAGATGAGAAGAAATCAATCTAGCAGTCATGGAATTCACAGATTATGCTATGATGTGGTGGGATCAGATTGTCACCAACCGAATGAGGAATTATGAAAGGCCAATTCAGACATGGGAAGAACTTCGAGGTCTCATGAGGAAACAATTTATACCCAGCCATTACTACCGAGAGATGTATCTGAAACTACAACATTTGTATAAGGGGACCAAGAGTGTAGAGGATTATTATACTGAGATGGAGGTCGCCATGATCAGGGCGAATGTAGTGGAGGATGCAGAGGCTAGTATAGCACGGTTTTTAGGGGGCTTGAACAGAGAGATTTCCAACATGGTGGAGTTGCATCATTATGTTGATTTGGAGGATATGCTTCACATGGCTGTCAAGGTAGAAAGGCAACTCAAGAAGAAGTCTACATCCAGATTTGGTACTCATACTACTTCTACATGGAAGGGGAAATGGGTTCCTAATGATCGACGAGATGGAGGCTTTAACAAGCCAAGGGCTGAACCTGGTGCCAAGGGTAAAGAAGTTGCAGAACCAAGCAAGGCTAGAACGAAACCTGAAGGTACAACACCAAAGACAAAGGACATCAAGTGTTTCAAGTGTTTGGGCATGGGACACTATTCCTCACAGTGCCCCAACAGGTGCACCTTAGTGATTGATAAGAAGAGTGGTGAAGTACATTCTACTGACAGTGAGGTTGAGGTTGATGATGATGAGCCTGAGATTGAGGATACTAGTGACAAAGAGGGAGCTGCATACCCGCTGGATAACTTGTCCTTAGTTGTCAAACGTGTTTTGAGTGCACAAATTGTTGAGGATGAGAGTGATCAACAGAGGGAGAACATATTTCATATCAGATGCCGTGTGAATGGTAAAGGGTGCAGTTGTGCTAATGTAGCAAGTACGGCTTTAGTTGAGAGGTTGGGATTAGATTGCTTGAAGCATCCCAAGCCTTATAAGTTGTAGTGGTTAAATGATTGTGGCGAGATAAAGGTGACAAAGCAGGTGTTATTGAGCTTTACCATTGGGCCGTACATGGATGATGTCCTATGTGATGTGATACCAATGCATGCAGGACATATTCTTTTGGGCAGGCCGTGGCAGTTTGATAGGAAAGTTATTCACGATGGGTTCAAGAATAAATATTCCTTTCAACATAAGGGAAAACCCATTACCTTATATCCACTCACACCGAAGCAAGTCCACGAGGATCAAGTCAAGTTGCAACTTGAGAGAGATAGGGAGATTGAGAGTGCAAACACAGCCTTGGGGAAAACACGTGAGGGGAGTGTGACTGAACCTAGTAAGGAAAATAAGGCAAAGGCCGTGAGTGTTTCCAAGGGGAGTGTGAGTGAACTTAAGGGGGAAACAAAAGGGCGAGTGAAAAAGAGCTTTTACATGGGTGAAGGTGAAACAAGGAAAGCTTTTAAGGCTAGCAAGCTTATGCTTTTGTTGGTCTACAAGGAACACCGTATTTGTATTGCTAACACTGACCCTTTGCTTCTTATGTCCATTTAATCTCTTTTGCAGGAATTCAGTGATGTGATGACAGAGGACATTCCTATTGGCCTTCCACCCATTAGAAGTATTGAGCACCAGATAGATTTCTTACCTGGCGCAGTCATTCCCAACAGACCAGCGTACCGAAGCAATCCGGAGGAGACGAAGGAACTTCAGATGCAAGTGAGGGAGTTGATGGAGAATGGGTATGTTAGAGAAAGTATGAGTCCCTGTGCGGTACCAGTTCTTCTAGTTCCTAAGAAATATGGGTCGTGGCATATGTGCGTTGATTGTCGAGCGATCAACAATATAACGGTAAAGTATCGTCACCCTATTCCTAGACTAGATGACATGTTGGATGAATTGCATGGTTCCAAAGTTTTTACTAAGATTGATTTAAAGAGTGGATACCATCAAATTCACATGAGAGAGGGAGATGAGTGGAAAACTGCATTTAAGACCAAGTATGGCTTGTATGAATGGTTAGTTATGTCATTTGGTCTTACAAACGCACCTAGCACATTTATGAGATTGATGATTCATGTTATGCGTGCTTTTATAGGTAAGTTTGTTGTAGTTTATTTTGATGACATCTTAGTTTACAGTAAAACATTAGATGAGCATGTTACACATTTGATGCATGTTCTTGAAGTGTTGAGACAGGAAAAACTGTATGCTAACTTTGGTAAGTGTACATTTTGTATGGATAGGATTGTTTTCCTTGGTTTTTTTGTAAGTGCAGATGGCATCGAAGTTGATTTAGAGAAGGTGAAGGCGATTTAGGATTGGCCTACACCAACGACAGTGACAGAAGTTAGAAGCTTCCATGGATTAGCAAGCTTCTACCGCAGATTTGTTAAAGACTTCAGTAGTATTGCTGCACCACTGACTGAAGTAGTGAAGAAAACTGTTGGTTTCAAATGGGGAGAAGAGCAGGAGCGTGCATTCCAGGATCTTAAAATGAAGTTATGTAGTGCACCAGTTTTGGCGCTACCCAATTTTGAAAAGACATTTGAGATTGAGTGTGATGCATCCGGAATAGGCATTGGAGCTGTTCTTATGCAAGAAAAGTGACCAATAGCTTACTTTAGTGAGAAGCTGAATGGAGCAGTTTTGAGGTACCCCACATATGACAAGGAGTTGTATGCGCTAGTGAGAGCCCTTGAGACTTGGCAGCATTATCTGTGGCCTCGAGAATTTGTGATCCATACTGACCATGAATCATTGAAGCACTTGAAGGGCCAAGGTAAGTTGAACAAACGACACACAATGTGGTTGGAGTTCATTGAGACATTTCCATACGTAATTTGCTACAAACAAGGTAAGGAAAATATTGTCGCTGATGCACTATCGCGAAGGTATGTTTTACTTACTTAATTGAGTGCAAGAATGCTTGTGACAAGAACTCACTTGGGTTGGAAACCAAGCAAACCCCAAGCATCTTTCTCAAAACCCCAAGAACTTTGAATACTGATTTTGTAGGAACAAAACCCAACCAAGATCAGCCCCTAACCACCATGAAACTCACGTCCATGATAACCACAAGCATGAAATCAGATTGTATTTTGCTAGCAATGGAGACGCCACTAAGTTGCCAAGCTTAGATAAGTCAATTTGAACTTGAAAAGGGGAATCCCTCCCTCAACAAGGTTTTGGCCATAGCCATGGAAAGCTCAAGCTTTTCTCTCTTTCAAATTTCTGTATATCACGTTGGTTATCCAAAAATTACAAAGAAGAGTCATATAATAAGGGTTACAAAAGAGTAAAAAGACTAAAATGACCCTAGAGCTAAAATTACCAAAAGCCCTAAGTCAAGCACCTCAACCACGACCATTAAGGTCCTTTTGCACCTAAATAAACTTAAAACAAAGATTAGAAGCTAATCTCACTTAAGCTAATTAAGGTGCTTACATGCTATAGTAAATTGACGTGCTTCCGGCTAAGTAGAGATCTAAGCATAATTAAGGCTAATGGCATAGTCAACCATGCTAATTACATCATAAATTAAGTCAACATGTCGAGCACAAATGACAAAAATGCCCCCATTTGGCCGAATTCAACATAGTCCCAAAATAGGTGAAATCGGGTCAAAAGGGTGCTGGTGCTGAAGCTGCTCTGCTATGCTTCAGTCTGAGCTGATCTGGGTCAAATGAAATAGCTTGGGGACCTCTCTGGTTATGCCCATATGTGTCTCTGGTGTGCACTTGACTTGGTTGTTGCAACTGGTCACATAGCTCTGAGCTAGTCCCGCAAAGGCCTCTCTGATCTTCTTTGCTCTTTGGCGTGTGATTGGCCCTGTTGGCAATTGCATGGGTTCTTCCAAGTTGTTACCTGCATCCTGTAATGTCTCTGGTGTGGTTGGACTCATGTCATTCCCTCCTTGTTGAAAAGGATTCGACCTCGAATCTGAACCTGCATCAAAATGAGTTAAGTCAGAAACATTAAAAGTAGCAGAGACATTGTACTTACCTTGCAAATCCAGCTTATATGCATTGTCATTGATCCTTTCCAAGACTTGAAAAGGTCCATCTCCTCTTGATTGTAGCTTGGATTTACGCTGTTCGGGAAATCTCTCTTTACGCATGTGTACCCAAACCCAATCACCAGGTTGAAAGACTACACGTTTTCTTCCCTTATTTGCATGAGAAGCGTATTGCTCGTTCTTTCGTTGAATGTGCTCTCTTACCTTCTTATGGATATGCTTCACCAAATCAGCCTTCCTTTTGCCATCTAACCCTGTATGCTCATCAATAGGTAGTGGTAACAAATCCAATGGGGTTAGTGGTTGAAAACCATAAACAATCTCAAAAGGTGAAAATGATGTAGAAGAATGAATGCTACGATTATATGCAAACTCAATAAATGGCAAACAATCTTCCCAACTCTTCAAATTCTTACCAACTATAGTGCGCAATAATTGAGATAAAGTCCTATTAACTACCTCCGTTTGTCCATCAGTCTGTGGGTGACATGTGGTAGAATACAATAGTTTGGTGCCTAGTTTAGCCCACAACACCTTCCAAAAATGGCTAAGGAACTTAACATCTCTATCAGATACAATACTCCTAGGTATACCATGGAGTCGCACTATGTCTCTGAAAAATAAATCTGCAATGTTTGTAGCATCATCGGTTTTATGACATGCAACGAAATGAGCCATTTTACTAAATCTATCAACTACAACAAAGATTGAATCTCTACCCCTCTTTGTCCTTGGCAACCCTAACACAAAATCCATCGATATATCAACCCAAGGTTCGCTAGGTACAGGCAAAGGAGTATACAAACCATGTGGCATTAATTTAGATTTAGCATGCTTACATGTTAGACACTGATCACAAATACGCTCAACATCACGTTTCATTTTAGGCCAATAAAAGTGCTCATGTAAAATAGCTAAAGTCTTAGTAATCCCAAAATGCCCCATCAAACCTCCCCCATGCGCTTCTTTCACAAGCAACTCACGCATACTACAAGTAGGAACACACAACCTGTTCGCTTTAAATAAGAAACCGTCATGAATGTAAAACTTTCCAAAAGATGACTTTGCACAAGCAACAATAATCTCACCAAAATCAGAATCACACTCATATAGTTCCTTAATCAAATCAAATCCCAACATCCGTGCATGCATTGAAGTAAGTAAAACATACCTGCGAGATAATGCATCGGCCACGATGTTTTCTTTACCTTGCTTGTAGCGTATAATATATGGAAATGACTCAACGAATTCCATCCATTTTGCGTGTCGCTTATTCAGCTTACCTTGACCCTTCAAGTGTTTTAATGATTCATGGTCGGTGTGGATCACAAACTCTTTAGGCCACAAGTAGTGCTGCCACGTCTGAAGTGCTCTCACAAGCGCATATAACTCTTTATCGTACGTGGGGTACCTCAAAGCTGCTCCATTCAGCTTCTCACTAAAATAGGCTATTGGCCGCTTTTCTTGCATAAGAACTGCTCCAATACCTAACCCTGATGCGTCGCACTCAATTTCAAATGTCTTCTCGAAGTTGGGTAGTGCCAAAATGGGCGCACTGCATAACTTCGCTTTAAGATCCTGGAATGCTCGCTCTTGCGCCTCGCCCCATTGAAAACCAACTGTCTTCTTTACTACCTCGGTCAATGGCGCGGCAATGCTACTGAAGTCCTTGACAAATCTCCTATAGAAGCTCGCTAAGCCATGAAAGCTTCGGACTTCTGTCACTGTAGTTGGTGTAGGCCATTCCTGAATTGCCTTCACCTTCTCCACATCTACCTCGATGCCATCTGCACTCACAACAAATCCAAGAAAAACAAGTCTATCCATGCAAAATGTGCATTTGTCAGAGTTAGCATACAGTTGTTCTTTTCGTAAAACATCAAGTACATGTCTCAAATGTAATTCATGCTCCTCAATCGATGTACTGTAAACTAAGATGTCATCAAAGTATACCACAACAAACTTACCTATAAATGCATGCATAACATGGTTCATTAATCTCATAAATGTGCTAGGTGCGTTTGTAAGACCAAATGGCATAACTAACCATTCATATAATCCATATTTGGTCTTAAATGCGGTTTTCCACTCATCTCCTTCTCTCATGCGAATTTGATGGTATCCACTTTTCAAATCAATCTTACTAAATATCTTGGAACCATGCAATTCATCTAACATGTCATCTAGCCTAGGAATAGGATGGCGATACTTTACCGTTATATTATTGATGGCTCGACAATCAACACACATCCGCCATGTCCCATCTTTCTTAGGAACTAGAAGCACTGGTACTGCACAAGGACTCATGCTTTCCCTTACATACCCCTTGTCCATCAAATCCCGCACTTGCCGTTGAAGTTCCATTTGTCTCCTCAGGATTGCTTCTATAGGATGGCCTGTTGGGAATGACTGCTCCAGGTACGAAGTCTATCTGGTGCTCAATGCCTCTAATGGGTGGAAGCCCACAAGGAATGTCCTCAGTCAGTACATCGTTGTAGTCCTGCAAAAGAGATGAAATAGACATAGGAAGCAAAGAGTCAGTGTTAGAAAAATAAACATGGGGCTCCTTGTAAACTAACAATAGCATCAGGCTGCTAGTCTTGAAAGCTCTCCTCGCTTCACCCTCACCCATGTAGAAACTTCTTTTCACTCTCCCTTTGGTATCCCCCTTACTTTCACTCTCACTTCCCTTGGGTAAACTCTCGGCCTTGGCCTTATTTTTCACACTCTCACTAGTTTCCCCCAAGTTAGTGTTTGCACTCGCCCTCTCTTTATCCCTCTCAAGTTGCAACTTAACCTGATCTTCATGGACTTGCTTTGGTGTAAGTGGGTATAGTGTAATGGGTTTCCCTTTATGTTGAAATGAATACTTATTCTTGAACCCATCATGAATCACCTTCTTATCAAACTGCCACGGCCTCCCCAAAAGTATATGACCCGCATGCATCGGAATCACATCACATAGAACATCATCTGTGTAAGGCCCAATGGTAAAGCTCAATAATACCTGTTTCGTTACCTTCACTTCACCATAATCATTTAACCACTGCAACTTGTAAGGCTTGGGGTGCTTCAAGCAACTCAACCCCAATCTCTCAATCAAAGTCGTGCTAGCCACATTGGTACAACTGCCTCCATCTATAATCATACTACAACCCTTACCATTCACACGGCATCTGGTGTGGAATATGTTCTCCCTCTGCTGATCACTCTCATCCTCAACACTTGTGCTGTCAAAGCACGCTTAACAACTAGGGATAAGTTATCTAAAGGGTATGCAGCTCCTTCATGGTCACTAGCATCTTCTAACTCCGGCATCTCATCCTCAACCTCATCATCTGTAGAGTACACATCTCCGCTCTTGTCAATCACTAAGGTGCGCCTATTGGGACATTGTGAAGCATAGTGTCCCATGCCCAAACACTTGAAACACTTGACATCCTTAGTTCTCGTAGCTGTACCCTCAGGTTTAGGTCTAGGTTTACTCGATTCTGCACCTCAACCACGACCATTAAGGTCCTTTTGCACCTAAATAAACTTAAAACAAAGATTAGAAGCTAATCTCACTTAAGCTAATTAAGGTGCTTACATGCTATAGTAAATTGACGTGCTTCCGGCTAAGTAGAGATCTAAGCATAATTAAGGCTAATGGCATAGTCAACCATGCTAATTACATCATAAATTAAGTCAACATGTCGAGCACAAATGACAAAAATGCCCCCATTTGGCCGAATTCAACATAGTCCCAAAATAGGTGAAATCGGGTCAAAAGGGTGCTGGTGCTGAAGCTGCTCTGCTATGCTTCAGTCTGAGCTGATCTGGGTCAAATGAAATAGCTTGGGGACCTCTCTGGTTATGCCCATATGTGTCTCTGGTGTGCACTTGACTTGGTTGTTGCAACTGGTCACATAGCTCTGAGCTAGTCCCGCAAAGGCCTCTCTGATCTTCTTTGCTCTTTGGCGTGTGATTGGCCCTGTTGGCAATTGCATGGGTTCTTCCAAGTTGTTACCTGCATCCTGTAATGTCTCTGGTGTGGTTGGACTCATGTCAGCTTGGGTTTGAATTTATTAAAGAACTTTATGCAAATGATACTGACTTTAGTACCATCTATGTTGCATGTGAAAAGTCTACCTTTAATAAATTCTATCAACATGACGGGTTTCTGTTTAGGGAGAATAGATTATGCATTCCTGTTTGTAGTATGCGTGAGTTGTTTGTTAGAGAAGCGCATGGGGGAGGTTTAATGGGACACTTTGGCATTTCTAAGACCTTAGGGGTATTGAGTGAACATTTTTATTGGCCTAAAATGCGGAGAGATATTGAGCGTTTGTGTGATACATGCTTGATTTGTAAAAAGGCTAAATCTAAGGTTATGTCTCATGGGTTGTATATACACCGTTGCCTGTACCTAGTGAGCCCACACGTGGGTAGATGTATCAATGGACTTTATATTGTGTTTACCTAGGACTAGGCATGGTGGAGATTTCATCTTTGTAGTGGTTGATAGGTTCAGTAAGATGACACACTTTATAGCATGTCATAAAACTGATAATGCCACTAACATTGTTGACTTATTCTTTAGAGAAGTGGTACGACTCCATGGAATTCTACGGAGTATAGTTTCAGATCATGATGTTAAATTCCTTAGTCACTTTTGGAAAGTTTTATGGGGTAAGTTCGAAACAAAACTTTTGTATTATACTACTTGTCATCCCCAAACTGATGGACAGACTGAAGTGGTTAATAGGACTTTGACTTAGTTATTGCGTACTATTGTCTCTAAGAACTTGAAAACTTGGGAGGATTGTTTGCCTTTTGTTGAATTTGCATATAATCGTAGCATTCATTCTTCCACATCTTATTCCATTAGATTTGTTATCATTGCCTGTTGATGAGCATGCAGGGTTAGATGGAAAAAAGAAAGCTGATTTGGTGAAACACATACATGAGAAAGCAAGAGAGCACATACAACGAAAGAATGAACAATATGCTTCTCATGCCAATAAGGGAAGAAAACGTGTGGTATTTCAACCTGGAGATTGGGTTTGGGTACACATGCGAAAGGAAAGATTTCCTGAACAGCGTAAATCCAAGCTACAACCGAGAGGGGATGGTCCATTTCAAGTCTTGGAACGGATTAATGACAATGCATACAAGCTGGATTTATAAGGTGAGCATAATGTGTCTGCGACATTTAATATTTCTGACTTAACTCTTTTTTATGCAGGTACAAATTCGAGGTCGAATCCTTTTCAAGAGGGAGGGAATGACATGAATCCAGAAACTCAAGGAACAAATGACAGGAATCCAACAACTCAAGGAACATTAGATCATTTGCAATTGCCAACAGGTCCAATCACACGCCAAAGAGCTAAGAAGATCAGAGACGCAATGGCGGGGCTAGCGCAGAATACCATGGTCGAGTGTGACAGACAACTCCGGGGCATATTGGCGTCACATGAGGGCTTCAATGGAGTGGGTCCAAAGTTATTTCACTTGACCCAAGTCATACCAGAGTAACGCACAAGCAATCTTGAAGCCGAGTATATTTTTAACGGATCAAGCCGATTCAAGCCCGACACTAAATATTCGGCCAAGACAAGACTTATTGGACTTTATGACACATAATTATGCCTTTATACATGGAAGCCACGAATTTGGAGGACTTTTGGTGCAAGGAAACAACTTTAGACAAATTTGGAAAAGTTTTCCACATTTGTTGACTTTTATGATTTTGTGTTTTTACTTTAGACTTTTTTGGCAAAGTTATTTATTTGTTTGTTATTGATTAAGTCTTTGTTTCTTTTGACTTTGTGTTTGTTATTAAATGTCTATTAAGGGCATGGCCATTTAATAACCATTAGTTAGCAACTTAGGGTGTTTTGGTCATTTTGCACCCATTAGGGTTTCTTTCATTGTACTATTTAAACTCATTTCATCTTAATGAGAAGCTAATCACCAAAATTTCGAATTTCATCTTCATTTTGAAGTCTTGGCTATTGCCTAAATTGCTTAAGGGAGGGATTCCCCTTATCTCATGCAATCGACTTATCTAAGGTGTGGCAACCTTAGTGGCGTCTCCATGCTAGCAGAACACTTCAAGGAATCATCTTAAGGGTTCTCAAAGACAAGTTCTTTGTGGGTCTTCTCTGTGGCCTTGGAAGGGTTTTGTTCCTATAAAATCAAATTCGCGGTTCTTGGGGTTCTGTCCGTTGCGAGGGGTTTGCTTGGCCTAATCCTCCAAGTGAGTTTCGCGTCATAAAATCCTCTCAAGCTCACAATCTCACGTGTTTACACTCAATTATATCACTCCACTCCACTCGTATTTGCACTCTATGGAGTTGTTGAGATATACAACCCTAAGTTGAACAACACATTCAAAGTTAACAACCAGCGTGTCAAACACTACTGGGGAGAATCAATTGAGCGACAAAAAGAAAGTGTCACACTTTCAGATCCAGCCTAACGTTTGGGCAGTCATGTCTAGCTGACGACGTTAAACTTAGCGCTAACTGGGAGGCAACCCTTGCAATTTGTGTATATATTCAGATTTGGTGTGTTTTATTATTGTGTGTTTAATTTTTGTAGGTAAAGTCACATTTCAGGATGGAAGACGTTCTCGCAAATCTTCACAAGCAATTTCCTTCTCTTCCTCAAAACTCTCTGATGAAAGTATACAAAGCTCGCTTGGAATAGATGAGACTACTGATGATCAAAGGTATTCCTAATGACATTCGTTGGATTATTGAAGCACGAATCCGATTGACAGGTGAGTCCTCTGACTCTTTTATTTCATATCTGTCTGGTTTAGGAAGAAGCACCTATGCTAAAAAGAGAAGAGCTAAAAGAATGAGTGTTTGCTATAAATATGCTCGTATGACATGTAATACGCGTTGTCGTTCTTTAGGAATGGTATCTGATAACCGTGAAGATAAAATTAAATTTATTAGGGATGACTTAAGTAAGAAGTCTTTAGATGACATATCTAAGACTCTTGAGACGCATTCCAGTGGATATGTGCATCATGTAATTCACATGTTATATACACAATTTCGAAAAGAAAGACAACAATTAAGTCTCGGGAATCTGACTTTAAAAGACCCTGTTTGCCAATTTATAATAAAATTGGATGGGAAGCTTGTCCCTGACGCATAGACGTCATTCAAGCCGTTACTTCTTGTAAATATTATTTTCTCTTTGAATATATCTAATAATTGTGATTAGTTTTGTTATTTTCTTCTATTTTCTTCGACAGGATCCAGACTTTTTGACTTCACGAAATATTTTACTGTTTAACTAATAATTGTCATTTCGCAAGTATTAGCGCTATTATTACTCACCCTTTTTCAAGTGTTATAAATTCAACTCATCATTGCACTCTTGAAGGCATCAAGATTTGAGAAAGAAACATAAATAAAATGGAAGTAACTTCAAGAAGAAGAGTTGTAAACATCTGTGTGTTTTGCGGTACTAGTGTTGGTTCTAAACCAGAATTTGTTGAGGCAACACAAGAATTGGGTAGAGTCATAGTTGAAAGGAATATGCACTTAGTATATGGCGGTGACAATCTTGGACTAATGGGGGTCGCTTCAAAAGCTTTACAGGAAGGAGGTAGTCAAGTTCTGGGAATCATCCCAAAACCCTTGGCGGAGGCAAATCTTATAGGACCATCAAACAGAGAGGAACTGATCATGCCAGATATGTCTGAAAGACTGGTGGAAATGATTAATCATGTTGATGCTTTTATTGCTTTATCAGGTGGCCTGGGCACGATAGAGGAAACTTTTACAGTACTATCTTGGGCGAACTTGAACATACACCAGAAACCGATTGGACTGTTTAATGTGATGGATTTTATGATTTTCTTTGTGTGTTTCTTGATGATGCCCGGAGAAATGGGTTCATGTCAAAACCTGTAAAAGAACTCCTCTTTACTGCCAGAACTGCCCAAGATTTAATTGACCAAATCTTAGCCTTTGAACCACAAATTGACCCTATCCTTTCCAAGATAATCTGGTCCGATAATGATCGTGGTAAAAAGCGTCGGATAAATCTGGATCTTAACCTTTAAGTTTAGATGTAGAATTTCAGCTAACCAGATACTATCTTCTAAACTCTTCTTCTACTTTTTAAGACATTGGGGACAATGTCTCATTTAGGTTTGGGGGAGGGGAATAGTTGACTAGTATCTTGTTTTTATTGTGTTATTTTTTTTATTTGATTTTTGGTCAAAAATTAAAAAAATTAAAAAAATTAAAAAAAATATTTTGTGTTTTTGTGTTTTTAATTTGATTAATCGGGTGAAATTGGTGTGAGATAGCTGTGTAAGGAATTTTCACTCCTGAGACGTATCTCAACATATTTCGTAACAGGTTAATTTTTTTTTATTTCTTTTTGAATTATTTAATTTGTGAATTCTCCATAAAACTGACTAAAATGGATCTTCATATGCTCAGTTGACAGGTATTATCAATATGCATGATAACATACGGACATGAGATGTAATTGAAAAGTTTGTAATATCTGGTGCTCTAGTTTAATTGGAGGAAGCATCTAAAAAAGCGATGGGATAAAAAATGATGAAAAACACATATAAGATCTGAGTAATTAAGTCCGTAGGGGTGTTTTAACACCTAGTGTCCTAAAGCCAACTGGTTTGGGAGTCACTGGCCAAAAGCTCGCTATATGGATGAAAGATATTGTATATAAAAAAATTGAAAAAATCAGAAAAATTTTCCACTGCTAAAAAAAGGGTGTGAAGTCTAATATAATTTTAGGACAAAAATATTACTCTCTTTTCAACTACACTTATGAATATTGTGGGCACAATGATTTGATTAATACCTTGTTGGTTGTGTATATGAAGAATGGTAAAAATAATCGGAGAATTTACTTATTTAGTAATTTAGAAAGAGAGAAAACAACTACTAACTTGGATTAGAAGTTTCACTTGTTTAGTCACTAACTTGTTTATTCTCTTTTCTCTTGTCTTTTTGCTTTTGTGTGCATTAGTTTGACGTTTGTGGGTATCATCACTGTAAGCCCTCACGAGACTACAACTCGTCCACTAGGAACACCTAGGGGTTTAAATGCAACTGTGATCCCTACGAAAGTGGCTTAGTTTAATTTTATTTTAAAGATGTTTATGTTATTTTATTTTTTTGTTTAGCTCGAGGACTAGCAAAATGTTAGGTTTGGGGGTGTGATGAGTGGTAAATAGATTACTATTTCCCACTCACTTGACTTAATATTTTGTATAGTTTCTTGAGTTTTGTGAATATTTTGATGCGTTTTTTTATATTTTGTAGATAAATAAAATAACAGGACTCTCTGGAGGTAATTCGGGGCCAAAACAACGATAAACGGACAAAAAGGGCAAAAATATAAATTTCCTGCTAAAATACGCCGTTTGCTAAAATGTGCCGTGCTAAAATACGCCGTCTGCTAACATGCGCCGAATCTACTAATGTGCGTCGGACACGTGACAAGAAACCCACTTGGATTCGAAATCCAAGCAAGCCTCAAGCAATAGACAGAACCCCAAGAACCGCGAATTTGATTTTGTGGAAACAAAACCCTTCCAAGGCCACGAAGAAGACCCACAAAGAACTTTCCCTTGAGAACCTTTAATATGAATCCTTGTAGTGTTTTGCTAGCAATGGAGACGCCACTAAGTTTGCCAAAACTTAGATAAGTCGAATCAAACTTGAAAAGGGGAATCAATCCCTTACAAGAATTCGGCCATAGCCAAAGCTTTAAGCTTTTGAGTTTTATAAATTTCGTTGATTGTCCCCAAAATGAAAAAGAAAGAAAGCTTAAATAGTGATACAAAAGAAACCCTAAAGGCATAAAGACAACAATGCCCCTAAATACGAAATTACAAAATACCAAGTTTTTAGTCTTCAAATGCCTAGGAAGCTTTATTCTAAACTGATTTGGGCCAAGTGAAATGGCTTTGGCCATTTCCATCGAAGCCCACATGTGTCTCTATTTGTTGTTGCAATCGGCCATAAAACTCTGAACTAATCCCGCCATTGCTTCTCTGAGTCTTTTGGTCCCTGCCTCATAATTGGCCCTTCTAGTACTTGTTAATGGGTCTTTTTACTTGTTGTCGGCCTGGATCATGTCATCCCCTCCCTCTTGAAAAGGATTCGACCTCGAATCTAAACCTGCATCAAAAGGAGTTAAGTTAGAAACATTAAATGTAGCAGACACATTATACTTACCTTGTAAATCCAGCTTGTATGCATTGTCATTAATCTGTTCCAAGACTTGAAATGGACCATCCCCTCTCAGTTGTAGCTTAGATTTACGTTGTTCAGGAAATCTCTCCTTGCGCATGTGTACCCAAACCCAATCTCCAGGCTGAAATACCACACGGTTTCTTCCCTTATTAGCATGAGAAGCATATTGCTCATTCTTCCGTTGTATTTGCTCTCTTGCTTTCTCATGTATATGCTTCACCAAATCCTCCCAGGTTTTTAAGTTCTTATTGATAATAGTACGCAATAACTGAGTCAAAGTCCTATTAACAACCTCGTTCTGGCCATCAGTTTGAGGATGGCAAGTAGTAGAATACAAAAGTTTAGTTCCCAACTTAACCTATAAAACTTTCCAAAAGTGACTAAGGAATTTGACATCATGATCTGAAACTATACTCCGCGGAATCCCATGGAGTCATACTACTTCTCTAAAGAACAAGTCAGCAATGTTAGTGGCATCATCATTTTTATGACATGCTATAAAGTGTGCCATCTTACTGAACCTATCAACCACTACAAAGATGGAATCTCTACCCTTCTTAGTCCTAGGTAAACCCAATATAAAGTCCATCGATACATCTACCCATGAAGTCCATCGATACATCTACCCATGGCTCACTAGGTATAGGCAATGGTGTATACAACCAATGAGGCATAACCTTAGATTTAGCATGTTTTACAAGTTAAGCATTTATCACATAAAACGCTCAATATCTCTCCGCATTTTAGGCCAATAAAAATGTTCAGTCAATACCCCTAAGGTTTTGGCAATGCCAAAGTGCCCCATTAAACTCCCCCATGTGCTTCCCTCACTAACAACTCACGCATACTACAAACAGGAATGTATAATCTATTCTCCCTAAACAGAAACCCATCATGTGGTAGAATTTACTAAAAGCAGACTTTTCACATGCAGCATAGATGGTACTAAAGTCAATATCACTAGCATAAAGTTCTTTAATAAATTCAAACCTAAGCATGCTTGCACTCAATGAAGTAAGTAAAGTATACCTTCGCGATAGTGCATCGGCGATAATGTTTCCTTACCTTGTTTATAGCGGATTACATATGGAAATGTCTCAACAAACTCTAACCATTTTGCGTGTCGTTTATTCAGCTTACCTTGGCCCTTCAGATGCTTCAATGATTCATGATCTGTATGGATCACAAACTCTCGAGGCCACAAATAATGCTGCCAAGTCTCAAGGGCTCGCACTAGTGCATACAACTCCTTGTCATATGTGGGGTACCTCAAAACTGCTCTATTCAGCTTCTCACTAAAGTAAGCTATTGGTCGCTTTTCTTGCATAAGAAACCGCTCCAATGCCTATCCTGGATGCGTCACACTCAATCTCAAATGTCTTCTCAAAGTTGGGTAGTGCCAAGACTGGTGCACTGCACAACTTCATTTTCAGATCCTGGAATGCACGCTCCTGCTTTTCACCCCATTTGAAGCCAACGGTCTTCTTCACTACTTCAGTCAATGGTGCTGCAATACTACTAAAGTCTTTAACAATCTACGGTAGAAGTTTGCTAATCCATGGAAGCTTCTGACTTCTGTCACTGTTGTTGGTGTTGGCCAATCCCGAATTGCCTTCACCTTTTCTAAATCTACCTCGATGCCATCTGCACTCACAACAAATCCAAGGAAAACAATTCTACCATACAAAAGTGCACTTATCAAAGTTAGCATACAATTTTTTCTTTGCCTTAACACATCAAGAACATGCTTCAAATGCATAACATGCTCATCTATGTTTACTGTAAACTAAGATGTCATCAAAATAAATCACAACAAACTTACCAAAAATGCACGCATAACATGATTCATCAATCTCATAAATGTGCTAGGTGCGTTTGAAAGACCAAATGGCATAACTAACCATTCATACAAGCCATACTTAGTCTTAAATGCAGTTTTCCACTCATCTCCCTCTCTCATGCGAATTTGATGGTATCCACTCTTTAAATCAATCTTACTAAAAATTTTGGAACCATGCAATTCATCCAACATGTCATCTAGTCTAGGAATGAGGTGACGATACTTTACCGTAATATTGTTGATAGCTCGGCAGTCAACGCACATACGCCACGTCCATCTTTCTTAGGAACTAGAAGCACTGGTACTGCACAAGGACTCATGCTTTCCCTTATATACCCCTTGTCACCACTCCCGTACTTGCCTTTGTAGCTCCTTTGTCTCCTCGGAGATTGCTCCTATAAGCCGGTCTGTTAGGAATGACTGCTCCAGGTATGAAGTCTATCTGGTGTTCATACCCTCTAATGGGTGGAAGCCCACTAGGTATGTCCTCTGTCAGTACGTCACTGTAATCCTGCAAAAGAGATGAAATAGACACAGGAAGCAAAGGGTCAGAGTTACTAAAATAAATATGAGGCTCCTTATAGACTAACAATAGCATGAGCTTGCTAGCCTTGAACGCTTTCTCGCTTCACCCTCACCCATGTAGAAACTCTTTTTAACTCTCCATTTTGTTTCCCCCTCACGTTCACTCACACTCCATTGGGAACTCCTACGCCTTGGCCTTATTTTTCTCACCAGATACACCACTCTCACTAGTCTCACCCAAGGTGGTGTTTCCCTTCGCTCTCTCTTTGTCACGCTCAAGTTGCAACTTAACCTAATCTTCATGGACTTGTGCAGGTGTAAGTGGGTATAATGTAATGGGTTTTCCCTTATGTTGGAAAGATTACTTGTTCTTGAACCCATCATGAATAACCTTCTTATCAAACTGCCACGGCCTGCCCAAAAGAATATGTCTTGCATGCATCGGTATCACATCACATAGGACATCATATGTGTATGGCCCAATGGTAAAGCTCAACAATACCTGCTTTGTCACACTTATTTCCCCACAATCATTTAACCACTGCAACTTGTAAGGCTTCGGGTGTCTCAAGCAACTCAACCCCAATCGCTCAATCAAAGCTGTGCTAGGAACATTAGTACAACTGCCCCCATCTATGATCATACTACATCCATTGCCATTCACACGACACCTAGTATGGAATATGTTCTCCCTTTGTGCACACACTCATCCTCTACAACATGTGCACTCAAAGCACGCTTGACAACTAAGGATAAGTTATTCAGCGGGTATGCAGCTCCCTCATTGTCACTAGCATCCTCCAACTCTGGTATCTCCTCCTCGACCTCACTATCGGTAGAATACACATCTCCACTCTTTTTATCAATCACTAAGGTACGCCTATTGGGACATTATGAAGCATAGTGTCCCATGCCCAAACACTTGAAACACTTGACATCCTTAGTTCTAGCAGCTGCACCCTTAGGTTTTGGTCTAGTTTTGCTCGGTTCTGCAGCCTCTGTACCCTTGGCACTAGGGTCGGCCCTAGGCTTATTAAAACCTCCACTGAACTCGCCTCTAGGCTTGTCAAAGCCTCCATCTCGCTTCTCAATCGGAACCCATTTTCCCTTCCATGCAGAAGTAGCCTGAGTACCAAATCTGGATGTTGACCTTTTCTTGAGTTGCCTTTCTACCTTGATAGCCATGTGAAGCATATCCTCCAAATCAACATAGTGATGCAACTCCACCATGTTTGCAATCTCTCTATTCAAGCCCCCTAGAAATCGTGCCACAGTAGCTTCTGCATCCTCAACTACATTTGCCCTGATCATGGTAACTTCCATCTCTGTGTAATAGTCCTCAACACTTTTGGTCCCCTGATACAGATGTTATAGTTTCTGATACAATTCCCTATAGTAATGGCTGGTATAAATCTTTTTCTCATAAGACCTCTAAGTTCTGCCCATGTCTGAACCGGCCTCTCATAATTTCTCCTTCGAGTAGTGACAAGCTGATCCCACCAAATCATAGCATAATCGGTAAACTCAATCGCTGCCAGATTGATCTTCTTCTCGTCTGAGTAGTGATGACAGTTGAAAATCAATTATATTTTCCTTTCCCATTCTAAATAAGCTTCAGGGTCATTCTTTCCGTGAAATGTTGGTATCTTGATCTTGATGCTACCTAGATCACCATCAACATCTCTCGTCTACCATATCCCCTTCTATCTTAATCCCCTCTTCTGGCATCAAATGCACCTCTATCATCAAATCGCCTATCCCTCCTATCATTCCTCCTATCATGCCCAGGCTGAAATCTCTCCTCCACATCATCAAGACCATCAGAATCATCAAACTCATTTTCAGCTTCCTCTTCATCTGGTGGTACATACTGTGGTGGTACACGTCGAGGTGGCACATTATGAGGTGGTGGTACATTCTGAGGTGGTGGTATATGCTGGGGTGGTGGTGCTCTGGGACCGCTACCAGTTTGAATACTCTCTACACTCTTGGTCAATCTCTCCAAAGCAGTATTCATGTTCTCCATCATATCTGTAAATTTCCTATCCAAAGCCTCAAGCTTTTCATCAGTGGTAAGACCTGCCATCTCAACACTAAACAAACAGATTAGAAATAATAAGAAAGTAAAGCAAATATGTAAATCCTCACAATCTCACGTGTTTACACTCGAATGATATCATTCCACTCGTGTTTGCACTCTATTGGCTTTTACCCGATACTGTGCTCACAATCACTGCCTTTTACCACTCTTGAGTTCGTCCTCAATTCAAATGTGAATCACACTCAATCCAAGAATACAAACCAAATGTAGTCCTCAAGCCAGCATGAAACACAAAGGTCTAATAATAAATATGGGACTGGTGGAAACAAAATGCAAACAGGAATAGAAACGACGAAGACTCAATCAATAATACTTAAACTAGAGTATTTGGAATAAAGAAGTGAACAATTAGCACAATGGAAAAAAAATAAGCATGCAAATTCACGGTCGTATGTAATTTCGGGAGAAAATTTGGCACAGCTATAAAAATTTTGACGGGATACCCTCCACGGGCACCTAAATGATAATATGGAACAAACTAAACTCAACCAAAAAAAATTCACTTTTTTACTTTTTTTTTCTGCTCAAGTGATCACTATCACTCAAGTCCCTTTTTTTTATAACGTCAGATGCTGATACTGTGGTTCTGATTTCAGAGGCTGATTTAGGTTCTGATTTCAGAGGCTGATTTAGGTTCTGATTTCAGAGGCTGATTTTCAGGGTCTGATTTCAGAGGCTACTGGTCAGTGTCTGATTTCAGAGGTTAATTTTCAGGGTTTGATTTCAGAGGCTACTGGTCAGGGTCTGATTTCAGAGGTTACTATTCAGTGTCTGACTTCAGAGGCTACTGGTCAGGGTTTGATTTCAGAGGTTACTTTTCAGAGTCTGATTTTCAGAGGCTAATCTTCAGGGTCTGAATTCAGAGTCAGATTTCAAAGGCTAAGTTTTTAGAGTCTGATTTCAGAGTCTGATTTCAGGGTCTGAATTCAAAGTAAGATTTCAAATTTTATTAGGGTTTTAGAAACAAATCACACAGCCGCCAAAAAACATGCTTATTTCTTCAACATATGCTAAAGAATAGAAAATATATGACGAACTGATATGAAGAACAGAACAAAAAAATCCCAGAACTGGAAAATGATAAAAGATGAACTGATATGCAAAACACAACAAAATCAGATCTAGAAATAAACAAAACGAAAACAGAAACAAGATCCAACAAGAACTAAAACGAAAATAACAAGAACGAAAATAAAAACAGAATCAAACAAAAGAAAAGATAGGAAAAATCGGACCTTGGAACCCTGAGCTCTGATACCAAATGACAAGAAACCCACTTGGATTCGAAATCCAAGCAAACCCCAAGCAACAGACAGAACCCCAAGAACCGCAAATTTGATTTTGTGGAAAAAAACTCTTCCAATGCCACGAAGAAGATCCACAAAGAACTTGCCCTTGAGAACCTTTAAGATGAATCCTTATAGTGTTTTGCTAGTAATGGAGAAGCCACTAAGTTTGCCAAAACTTAGATAAGTCGATTCAAACTTGAAAAGGGGAATCCCTTTCTTACAAGAATTCGGCCATAGCCAAAGCTTTAAGCTTTTGAGTTTTATAAATTTCGTTGATTGTCCCCAAAATGAAAAAGAAAGAAAGTTTAAATAGTGATACAAAAGAAACCCTAAAGGCATAAAGACAATAATGCCCCTAAATACGAAATTACAAAAATACCAAGTTTTTAAGCCTTCAAATGCCTATGAAGCTTTATTCTAAACTGATTTGGGCCAAGTGAAATGGCTTTGGGCCCTTTCCATCGAAGCCCACATGTGTCTCTATTTGTTTGTTACAGTCGGCCATAAAACTCTGAACTAATCCCGCCATTGCTTCTTTGAGTCTTTTGGTCCTCTGCCTCATAATTGGCCCTTCTGGTACTTGTAATGGGTCTTTTACTTTGTTATCGGCCTGGATCATGTCAACACGTGTCACAATCAGAGAAGTTTTTCTAAAATACGCACTTGCTAAAGTGTGCATGCCACGTGTCAACATTTGCTAACGTGCGCCGGACACGTGTCACCATCATATGTTACCGACAATCATCATCAACACGTGTCAATGCTGATGTAAGCGTCGCGACGCCGACATAATTATTGAGCTGC